>JAULJZ010208276.1:21853-42430 GCA_032270985.1 Heliamphora pulchella | reverse complement strand
TAAATTTTACTTTCTTCAATTAAACTTGAACCAACAAGAATGGTGTTGATCTAAATTTTCATGCTCAAATAAACATTTCGGCTCTGATTGGCAACTTAGTTTTTTTTAGTTATTTTTTGATAAAAATGCTAATAAATCAAGATTACCCGTTTGGCCAAAAAGCAAAACAATTAAAAATTTTAAAAATCAAATCAAAATAGAAACTCCCAAAATATTATATTCAAATTCCCACAACTTTTAAAATACAATATATAATACTTGTTCATCACTTATTTATTACCACTACCAATTATAGATAATAATTAATATTAACTATATAGAAGGTTAAAATTGTCTATTTTGAACAAAAAACAAAAAAAAACTAGTTTTTTATCTAAACAACCAACTTAAAGAAAACTAGTTTAAAAACTAAGTCCTCAAATAAGCTACTTTAAACTCAATTTAACTTTTTGACTAAAAATACAAAAAAAAATAAAAATAAAATAAAAAACTAATTTTTAAGTTAATTGCCAATTCGCCCTTCCTTGGTCTTTTAGATTACCGACCTGGAAAATGCTTGGCATAGCCATATACAGCCATTTCCATAAGCAATATTTCTTTGGCACAAAAAAAACCCAATAGCCATTAATTTACCAAAAAGGCTTGGATCACACCAAATTTACCAAAAAACAATTTTGTTTATTTTTGTCTTTTTAAATTTTTTTCATTTTTTGACTAATTTTTTTTAATGTTTTCGAATTGTCTCGATGAGTTGAATCTAAAAAGTAAAAAAATTTGATCAAAAGATGAAAAAAGTCCATTAAAGAATAAAATAAGCAATATCAAATTTGGCTTCTTAGTTTAGTTTGATTTATTTTTGTATTTTCTGAATTTTTTTAATATTTTAATTCAATTTTTTTTCATTTTTGACTCATTTAGGAGTCAAGTATAATTATTTGATCAAATAATTTTAAAAGTTCACTAGCTTTCGTTTGGCGACCGGCTTTGAGCCAACTTAAAGTAGACTTTTGACTTTTGACTTAAAGCCCCAAAAGCCAAAAGCCTCATTTTTCAACTCCAACTTTTAGCCTATTTACTTTTGGGCTTTTTGATTTTTCTTATAACAATTTTCAATTTTACTCTTCTACGTATAAAATTACACAAATTCTAACCAAATAATCATACCTCAGCTCATTTAAGCGGAAGGGCAACCATAGAATTTCACATTAAATTTATTTGACTTTTTTGTGGCTTAAAAATCATTATATATTTTTCCAACCAAATGAACTTTTTAACTTAAAGTGGTTAAAAGCTAAAAAGCCGATTTAAACATAAATTGGTAAATGAAGGCTAAACATAAAAATACACAAAATTAAATAAACAAATAAGCAATTATCCCAAATAGCATGAACGAGTGTATTGGACAGATCTCAAATGTCTTAGTTATCCACAATTGGCACGGTTGCTAGTCCAAAGCCAAAAGGGAAGACTGGATCATAATGTGGGTCCCCAACGTTCATCGGAAGTTGGTCAACGGTTCTGAACCAAGTTTGGGGAAGTTTCCCGGTGAATCCATAGTCTCCGAATAGAAGATCAGCCACGCCTTGGCCTTCGGTGCCCGGGAGCCACGCGGCGACGAGAGCGTCGATGGAGGGAAGGTAGGGTTCGATCACGAGAGGTCGGCCGGAGATAAGAACGACGACACACTTGACGCTTCCGCACACACTGTTGATTGTGCTGAGACCAGGCTCGGGAATTGTCAAGTTCGTGTTGTCTCCGAGGAACTCTGCGTAAGGCTTCTCTCCCACGACGACGATGGCGTAGGAGAAGTTTGAGGACTTGACGAAGTCGGCATTGGGGTTCTCGCTGTACATCACTTCAGTGCTTGGGTCGACCGCATTTGAGATGCCGTTAAAGATAGTTGTACCTATCAATTACAAAAACGACAATTCTCACCCACCAATTATTAGCCGCTAAATTTTAATTATTTTGCTTATTTTTAGTTTTTGTTTTAAATTTTTTATTTTTTAAATCATTTCAATAAGTTGAATTGAAAAAATAAAACATTTTAATCCAAAAAAAATTCAATAGAGACGAAAATAAGTAACGAAAGATTTGATTTAAGTCTTGATTGACAACCTTAGCTTTAGCTTTTTGGCTAAAAATGCTAAAACACCAAGATTGCTCATTTGGCCAAAAATAAAAAATTCAATTCAAAATACAAACTCTCAGAATATTCTATTCAAACTCTTACCACTTATAAAATATAATAATACATTTTATTTATAACTTATTTTTTACCACTACCAACTATATACAATTATTAATATCAAATATATAGAAGTGTAAAATTATTTACTTTGAACAAAAAGCAAAAAAATTAATTTTTTACACAAACAACTAACTTTTAAAAAAACTAACTTAAAAACTAAGTTACCAAATAATCTACTTTGACTAAATGATGAAAAAATTTTACTAAAATAAGCAAATAAGAAATAATTATTTTTGGCAAGGGTAGAGTTTTAAAATACAACAAATACATATTGTGCTAGCAAATTTTTTTAATAAAATTTAATTTTAGCATTAATCTTGGATAAAAATTAAGAGAAAAAATTATTTGAAACAACAAAAAGGGAGAAATTTTTTCTTAAATACAAAGAGATATGACTAAAGAGAGAAAAATAAAATTTCAAAAGAAGAAATCTTTAATATGAGATGGAAAAAAGTGAATAACTTAACATAAACTTATTCATTAAGTTAATAAGATCTCAACTTGAAAAGTGTTACATAAGACAAATGTCTCATCAATATTCTTCCCGTTATAATGTAGATGATATCATATTATATATTAAACCAATTAATATTGTATTAAATTTTAAACTTACATTTGTTGATATTTATTAATATTAAAAGTAATTGCCCAATATGAGAGAAAAAAAAAGTAGATGATTAAGTAAAAAGTATATCATACGCTGGGAACCGCGTGGCTCCCGAGCAAAAGAATTATTTTAGAAGATAATAATGATTTTGTTTTTGAAAGGCAAAAGAATTAAGAAAATATAAGTAATATAATTATATATATATATATATATATAAATCTTTATCTCTCTCTCCCTCTTTATATATACCTATACGCTGGGAACCGCATGAGTTAGATTAAAAAAAAAAAAATCAAATCACACATAAGTGCGCCGCTGGGAGGAAATTGGGGGAGAAAATCAGCCTAAGTTTTTGCACGGATCAAGGGCTAAACGAAGTTGGATAGTCGTGATTTTTTTTAGACACACTTCTGGCATTTTGTTTTTGCTAATCAACAGTTTCGTTTTTCAACCGATAAGATCTAAACCTACGTTTATTTTTGTTGATCGTTACAAATAATATTCAATTATTCCGGCGTTCGGTTTTTTTCTTGTTCTCCAACCGTTCTTCGTTTTATTTTTTTAGAAAAAGAGATGAGTATAAGCCTCTAGATTTGTAGGATTAAGAAAGAGTCTAAATCTTTCGTCTCAAACCAAAACCGTTATCGTCGTGCCGTCGTAGAAAAGCGAAAAAGGTAACCGAAATCACTAGTTTCGCAACGCATCGGTATTTATACTTTTCTTTTGATTTAAGTCCTAATTATTTGCTGTATTTTAATATGTATGATGAATATTTTGATATTAAGAAATTGTTTTTAATATAAACAATTAATCGAAAACCGGAAAAAAAAAACCGAATCACTAGTTTTGCGTCGTTCAATATTTAATTACTTCGATGAATCCTATGATAATTTAGTTGCAGAATTTTTGAATATTTTTAATAAATATTCTGAATTTAAGAGGGTTCACACCATAAAAAAATAATTAATCAATTAGTCAAACTTTAATCGGGTTTCGTAGAAAAAGTTAAAAAAATTTTTTTTTTTTAAAAAAAAGAAGTTATGTAAATACAAAACTCAAATTCAAACTGACACTTGATACATTTTGTTGGATTATAAGATTATTGTGTATCGATTCATGCATATTTAGATATCTCATGTTGTTATTGATGATCGCATGTTAAGTTATCGTTTTTTGTTAAAACATGATTTGTATCGCAGAATGATTATCGATTTTAGCATGATTTTAACTATTGGGAATGCGTTCATCGGAAGGTTGTATAATTAAACTTCACATGCAAATAATCATAACGGAGTTAATTACGAGGGGTTAGTTGTATGTCGTGGTTCGTTGTGGTGATGGATATTATCAAGGTACACCCGCCGTAGGCTGGGCTGGTGTTCGAACTTTGATAATATTCAGTGGAGTTTAGGTTTTTGATAAGTTACTTGGCAGACTCCCGTCGTCGGCTGGGTCGATGTATATTTTAGGGTAACTTATCAGGCAGACACAGATGCGTTCTCGGTTGTAATTCTAAGATGATTATCTGGCAGAAACAGACCGTAGGCTGGGTCTTGTTATTATTCTAAGATATCATCTGGCTGGATCTGTAGAAACTTCTCATGTATTAGAGTTGATGTTGATGATGATGAGGAGGATGCATTTGGGTAGTGATTCAGGATAATTCTAATTGGAGTTATTAGTAATTAATTAAATCACGATGCATTTTGATATATCTGTTGTTTATTTGTTGTTACCTGCTAATGTGATTAGCTATTGATGCATACTTTACTTGTGATAAGTTTACTGAGTTATTCGAACTCATGGCTTCGTTTTATGTTGCTCTGGTGATTCAAATACCAAGTTATGAAATGTAAGATAATGTCGTAGAGGAGAACATAGAAGAACAGATAGAGCTCTCGTTCATGTGAACCTAGCCACCAGAGTCTTTACTATCAGCATTTTTTTATTTTTAATTATTTTTTTATTATTATTTTTGGCTGCAAGAACAATGATGTAATAAAATTTTTGGCTTAATTTTTATTTTTTTGAGAAATATTAGAATAAAATTTTTGCCTTTCTATTGCCTAATATTTTATTTTTCGCTTTAGATGAATCTAAAATTTTTGGGTTATCACAAATAGGATTAATTGCAAAAATTAAAAAGTACGTACCGGTAGTTACGTTGTTGCCACTTACTCCCTGCCAAGTGAGAGTCCAACCACCACATTGATAACCCAAATTGTTTGCATGCGTTCCGGCAACTAGGATCTTGGATGTCTTTTTGGAGAGGGGAAGCAAAGGATTATCTGCATTCTTGCCATTCTTCAAGAGCACAAGTGATTTTCTCACGGCTTTCCTTGCCAAGTCTCTATGAGCCTGTTTGATTATTAGTATCGATTTTCATGTAAACAAATACAATCTATTTAAAAACATTTAAAAATAAAAGAGAAGTAGAGTCCACATTATTCACTGTACCATTTGTTCACCAAAGAAAATGCTCACATTGAAAGAGTAGAATAGAATTCCATGAACTCTTATCTAGGATAGTTTTTTTCAGCTTTAGATTTTAAAAAATAATTAGCTAAAAAATCTATACTTTCTAGATTCCCATCTCGTGATACCCTTATGAGAAACCACAAAAGTAAATACTATTTATCAAAATATGAAAAAGTTCAAAACAGATAAAAAAAAATTAGTCAAGATGTGACTTTTTGTACCCTCTTTAATGAACTTTTATAAGTTTGGTACAAAAACATTTTACTTTATATATATATATATTCCTCCCCACACCAAAAAAGAGAAAAATATAAAAAAAAAAATCAAAAAGCTTGTGTTTGGCCTAGCTTTTTTTGTTGGCTTTTTAGCATTTTTCTTATAAAAACATAGATCTAAAAATATGTGAAAAAAGTCAATTGATTACAATAGAAGGCCAAACAAGTGAATTTTTTAGGAGGCTTTTAAGAAAAAAAATCTTTAAAAAAAAACTACGACAAACATAGGTTAAGAAAAAAAAAGTTCAATAAAGTTGGGTTTTAAGTAAAACCAAACAAAATTATATATTAACTTTTCAAGTCAATAAACTAGAAATATTGGGAGTTTTAAGTAAAGTTCAACAAACCTGACTCCCAAGATGCTCAGCCATGCTAAGATCTGCCACAGGATTCTCAAAGAGACCCATAGTGAACTTAACCCTTAGAATCCTCCTGACGGCATCATCAATACGTCTCATAAGAATGAAATTTTTTCTGACTAATGACGTCACAATGTCGAGAAAATCTGTATGGCTATAAATTCCCATGAACTGAAAAAAAGAAAAAAAAATCAACATATGCCACTATTTTCACATAATGATAATCTTCATTTATTCAAATTTTTTAAAAAGGAATCGACTTGTCTCCAATCCAGTTTGGCTCATTTCGGGCCCAAAATGGGCCTATTTCGATTGTCTGAACTACTTGTTTTATTTGTTTCAATGTATAAAATATTTGTATAAAAAATTAAATCGATCGAATATCGTTAAATGTTTTAAAAAGTTACATTTTTATTAGAAAAATGAACGGTGTATGAACAGCACAGTTAATGTTTTTAACACAATGTAGTTTGTTTAGATATTTAACGACATCCGATCGATTTGATTTTTTGCACAAATAATTTATGCACTGGGAATAATAAAATAAATAATTTGGATAATTTAAGTGAGCTTATTTTAAGTCCAAAACAAGCAAAAGTGGGTTGGTCCAATCTATTTGTTGACCAGAAAGAAGCTTCTTTCTTTCAAACTAGTGGTTGTTGTTGAAAAGTAAACTTGACATTAACTTCAGCCACCAAATTGAGCCCAAAATCTGGACTTTAAACAAGCCAACCCATGTGGAGCAATAAATGAAAGAAACAAAATTCAACGGACAAGAAGCAACCTCAGCACACAAAGAAGATTTTCAGCGTAGAAATTTTCCCAAACGTCAAAGATTTAGCTGCCTAAATTTTATGAACCTTGTCCCCTCTCATATGCTATTTATATGTCTAATCCTTTGTGTGTTTGTGTGTGGAGTGAGGGAAAAAGGTTAGTGAGATTGAGATAAGAATTTGTAAGAATATTGTTTTTATGTAATTTTTCAAATTGAGTGAAATCAACTCGTGTTTGAGTGCAATTAAGCCAATTGATCACTGAGATTCAATCACCACAAGTGATTGAGTGATTCCCCTCCACCCAACAGTGGTATCAGAGCCACCAGAGAGCGAAAATTCAACAATCATAGTGCCATTCCGAAATTACTCCGAAATCAAGTTGCTCAAAATCAATTTTTGAGGAAACCAGTGTGTTCTACTCGTCGAGATGATTCCGACGATATATCATACGTAAAAAATAGACCAGTTAGCTCTGTTTAAAGTGTTGCAAAATTGCGACAAGCTAAACAAGGCCTTCTCTAGTTTGTGTTCAGCGAGGAAGACGAGCTACGTCACCTGCCACGTCAGCATTGACCAGCCCCGTGAGTTAACTAGGCCCGTTTACATTTTTTGGGCCATTTCAACTCATTTTTACCCGATTTTGATCGGGTCAAATCTATTCCCAATGTTTTTCAACATTCCTGATGCATTGGTTGTGTTTGTTTAGTGAAATTCTAACTTCAGAAAGCCGTTCTAAGCAATCTAAGACCCGATGGCGAATGGAACAATGCATACACTAATCCTAAAGCTAATAAAGAACATTTATGACAACTTGTGTATCCAAATGAGAGCCCTACTAGGTGCTTAAGATGTCATAGACATCGTGGAAGACGACTATGATGAAGTCGAGTTCAAAGAAGCAGAGGCATCGATGTTAGATGCCCAAAAAATGACCCTTTGTGCTAACCGAAAGAGGGATTGCAAGGCTAAGTCCATCATCTACCAGGGCCTTGATGAGGCCACATTTGAAATCATCGCCTCCGCCAACAGGTCCAAAGAAATCCGGGAGACTCTCCACAAGACATACAAGGGTGCTGATAAAGTAAAGAGAATTTGCCTCCAAACTCTACGAGGCAAATTCGAATCTTTACGGATGAAGTCCTCTGAATCCATTGTCGAGTATTATACTCGTGTAATGGTAGTTGCAAACCAGCTAGGAAGAAATGGAGAGATTCTCACAGATATGAGAATATATGAAAAAACTTTGCGATCCTTGGATCCAAAATTTGATCACATCGACGTCACTATAAAAAAAAAAAACCAAAGATCTAGAGACCATGTCCGCAGAAGAACTTGTGGGTTCACTACAAGCCCATGGGCAGAAGGTTAACAGAAGAAATGACAGTAAGGCACTGGTGCAAGCCCTCCAATCAAAACTATCCCTTACTGATGGGAGACACGAACAAAGGAGGACGTCACACCGAGGACGAGGACAAGGTCGAGGACCTAGCGAATGAGGATCTGGATATTCTGAAGTAAGAGGCAGAGGTAGAGGCGGTCAAAGATACATGAGAGGAGGACATGGACAACTGAATAACATCCCGTGAGGAAGAGGACGTGGAAGAAGAGGCGTTATAATAACCGTCAGAACATTGAAAAAAGTAACATCAAGTGCTACAACTGCCATAAGTTTGGCCACCACAACAGCGAGTGCTGGGGAAGACATGCTGATAAGGTTAGCTAGGAGGCTAACCTTGCAGAAGCCAAACCAATTGCTGGAGAATCGTTGATGCTAATGGCACACGGCTCAACCCAGCAGGACCAGAATGTTTGGTACCTTGACTTTGGAGCCAATAACCACATGATTGGCAGAAAGAATCTATTCACTGAACTCGATGAGAAAGTTCAAGGGGAGATCTCATTCGGTGACCTCTTTAAAGTCCCAGTTCAAGGGAGAGGAGATGTCTTGATTAAGTAGGAAGATGGAGATCATGCATTCATCTTAAATGTCTACAATGTGCCAGACATGAAGACCAATATTTTGAGTCTCGAAAAACTTGTGAAGAAAGGCTACCAAATTAGCCTTCAAGATAAGCAGATGATGATCTTAGATGCTCGAGGGAAGCTGGTCACTCGAGTTGCTATGATAAAGAACTGGATGTTCTCTATGGCTATTCATCACAACACACCAAGGTGTCTAAGTGCTATTATCAACAACGAAGATTGGCTGTGGCATCTGAGGTATGAACATCTCAATTTTGATAGCTTGAAGCAATTAGGAAGCAAGAAGATGGTGTACGACTTACCCAACATCCATCATCCAAATGAGATATGTGAAAGTTGTGTTCTTAGCAAGCAACACAGAAATAGCTTTGAAAAGCAAGTCGATTGGAGGTCAACCACGCCACTCTAGCTAGTGCACACAAACGTGTGTGGTCTTTTGAACCCAATATCAAATGGAGAAAATTAATACTTCTTCACCTTTACCGATGACTACAGTAGGAAGACTTGGGTTTACTTTTTAAAAAGGAAGTCGGAAGTATTTGACAAGTTCAAAGAGTTCAAAGCACTCATGGAAAAGCAAAGCAGCTATTGCATCAAGACCCTACGATCAGATCAAGGAGGAGAGTATACAGCAAAAGCTTTCCAAGAATTCCTTAAGCAACAAGGAATTCGACAGCTGTTTACACCTGCATGCACCTCTCAACTGAACAGTATAGCTGAGAGGAAGAACTGCACTATCCTTAACATGACTAGAAACATGTTAAAGGATAAGAATATGCCCAAAAATTTCTAGGCAAAAGTAGTGTTGTGTGCGGTCTATTTGCTCAACAGATGCCCTACCAAGAGCTTAGATACAAAGACGCCGCATAAAGCTTGGAGCACTCACAAACCCAGTGTGAGTCATCTTAGAGTGTTTGGCTCCGTAGCCTACACCAAGATCCTAGAGGTGAGAAGAGCAAAACTTGAAAACAAAGGAGAGAAGTGTATCCTTATTGGATACGGTGACAGGATGATGGGATATCAACTGTACAATCCCATTACTAAGAAAGTTATTTTCAGTCGAGTTGTCATTTTTGAAGAAAATGAATCCTGGAATTGGGATTAGTCTGAATTCTCCAAGAATGCTGACTTGACACTTGAAGTAGAAGAACCTGCACAAGCAGGAGAAGAGGCTATCGTGCCACAAGTCCCCAGAGATCAGCAAACACCTTCACGTGGTTTCCACTTTCCACAAATGAATGAAGCTCCATCACCAATCGAGTATGAACTTTCAGATGTACGACCCAAAGGAGCTCATACCCTAGCTGATCTATATGAAAATATAGAACCGATGGACGATTATGTTACTTTGTACTATCTGTTATTGACCAATGATACAGTTAGCTTTGAGGAAGCTAACGAAGAAGACAAATGGAGAAAACTAATAGATGAGAAGATACAATCCATTGAGAAGAATAAGACCTAGGACTTGACTACTCTCCCAAAAGGCCGCAAGACTATTAGAGTAAAGTGGGTCTACAAGACCAAGAGGAATGCTCAAGGAGAAGTTCAAAGATATAAGGCGAGACTTGTCGCCAAAGGCTATAAGCAGAAAGAAGGAATCGACTATAGAGAAGTCTTTGCCCTAGTTACCAGACTTGAGACCATCAAACTATTGATTTCACTAGCTGTCCAGAATAGATGGAAGATTTACCAGATGGACGTGAAATCAGCATTTTTAAACGATTTTCTTGAAGAGAAAATCTATATTGATCAACCACCTGGATACATGAGGAAGGGCAAAGAAGATAGAGTGTTCAAGCTAATTAAGGCACTCTGCGGTCTAAAGCAAGCTCCTCATGCTTGGATCATGAAAATTGATGAGTACTTTTAGGAGAATGGCTTTGAGAAGTGTCCATACGAGCATGCGCTATATACGAAGAAGGAGACTAATAGAAGTTTGTTGCTCGAATGCCTATATGTGGATGACTTGATCTTTACTGAAAACAATCCAACGATGTTTAAAGCTTTCAAGAGAAGTATGGTGAGAGAATTCGAGATGAGAGATATCGGCCAAATGACCCATTTTCTTGGCATCGAAGTTATACAAAGCGAGAAGGAAATCTTCATCTCCTAGATTAACTATGCAAAAGAGATTCTGAAGAAGTTTGGCATGAAGAATTGCAATCCTGTGACAACTCTAGTTGAAACAGGATTGGAGCTAAGGAAGAACGAGCAAGGAGAGGTGGATCCCACATATTTCAAGAGTTTAGTTGAAAGCTTGAAATACTTGACCTGTACTATACCAGATATACTTTACGAAGTTGGACTAGTCAGCAGGTACATGGAAACCCCTTACCAGTCCCATTTAAATGCAACAAAAAGGATACTTCGTTACATCATCATCAATGATGATATGTTCTATACTTCGAGTGAAGATTGTAGGCTTGTTAGCTACTCAAATAGCGATTGGGGAAGAGATCTTGATGAGAGAAAGACTACGACTGGATTCACATTCTTTATGGGAGATACAATGTTCACATGGTCATCAAAGAAGCAAGCCATCATAACACTGTCATCGCGTGAAGCTGAGTATGCTGTTGCCAGCTCAACTGTTTGACATGGTATCTAGATCAGAAATGTCTTGAAATACTTGGGAATCCCATAGGGCAATCCCACAAAAATCTATATTGACAATCGTTCAACGATTGCTCTAATAAATAATCCAATATATCATGAAAAGAGCAAACACATTGATACAAGATATCATTTCATCAGGGAGCATATCAAGAATAAAGAAGAGGAGCTAATTTCTTGCAAGACCCTGTGATCAGGTTGCAGATATTTTCACAAAGCCTCTCAAGCATGATATTTTTGCAAGACTAAAGACGATGCTCGGAATAAAGAAGTTAGGAAACTCAAGTTTAAGGAGGGGGGGGTGTTGAAAGTAAACTCGACATTAACTTTAGCCACGAAATTAAGCCCAAAATCTGGACTTTAAACAAGCCAACCCATGTGGATCAATAAATGAAAGAAACAAAATTCAATAGACAAGAAGCAGCCTCAGCATACAAAGAAGATTTTCAGTGCAGAAATTTTCCCAAATGTCCAAGATTTAGCCGCTTAAATTTTATGAGCCTTGTCCCCTCTCTTATGCTTTATATATGTCTAATCCTTTGTGTGTTTGTGTGTGGAGTGAGGGAAAAAGCATAGTGAGATTGAGAGAAGAATTTGTGAGAATATTATTTTTGTGTAACTTTTCAAATTGAGTTAAATCAACTTGTGTTTGAGTGCAATTGAGCCAATTCATCATTGAGATTCAATCACCACAAGTGATTGAGTGATTCTCCTCCACCTAACAGTCATGCCCAAGCGTTGTGCGTGGGTCATGACTTGTGAGAGATTAAAAATTTATAATTTATTTTTTTTATTTTTTTAACTATTTTAAAAGAGAATATAAAGGATGAAAATAACAAATTACTTTTTTTTTTGTAAATAAAATGTCACAAAAGGCTTAACCAACTCAGGTCTTTCCTTATTATATGACAGTGTGTATATATATATATATATATATATTGATCATCATTTATGAAAAAGTACTTTTATGCCAAAGAAAAACAACTAACCATGTCAATGCCAGCTTCAATCCCTTTCAGTACGGAGTATGTATAGTTTGCAAGAGGCGGTGAGGTGATCCTATCAACACCTTGATAATCTGAGATGACAAAACCCTACCAGTAATGTAGGAAAAATACCAGCAGGTCAGCATTCATTTGAAAATTATTAAATATTTTTGAAATATTATGTGAAAAACATTATGTGATGTTTTCAAGAAATTAAAAAAAAAATTGGTATAGACTTAGTGCATTATTTTTTGCCTCTCAACTAATTAATAAAAATGGACCAATATTATTTCACTTGAAATATTTTTTTAGGACATCATTACTTGAGAGCACTATGTGGACAATAACACATAATGTTCCAAAACTATCCAATAATTACTCTAGTGTTTGGCCAATGTGAAAAAACTTTGACTTTTTGAAGAAAAATATATTAATCATTTTTCAACTTTTTTCATATTCAGAGCAAATTTTTACTTGTTTTTGTTGGTCATAGACACCGTGTGGGATTGCTTTTTTAATATATATATATATTTTTGTTTTTTAGTGAAAATATTTTATCTTAGTTCAAACAATAATACTTTTTAGATTTATCTTATTACAAGAAACCAGAAAAGTAAAAAGAAATTTGACCAAAAAAATAAAAAAGTTCAAATATGATGAAAAAAGCCACAAAAAAGCTAAATTAAACAAAGCGTATATAATAGAATCTAAGCGGAAAATTTTCTTTTTACCAAAGTTGAAAAAGTTCATTAAAGAAGAAAAATGATCACATTTCCTTTTTCTAATGTTTGAGTCAATACCTTTTTCTTTAAAATCTTTCTACCTATGACTAATCTAAGACATAAAAAATCTCAAAAAAATAATAATTATAAAAAATAATCACAAAAGAAATATCATTTGTTAGATATCAGAAAGAGATGAGTATACACACCCTAAATTTAAGTGTGTTCTTGAGGATCCCAGTGACTAGATCACGATTAGTATGCATCTTCACCCCATTCCAACTGGAAAAAGAAATCATAACTGTTGATACACCCCTTATAACAGAGTTGTAGTAAGCCGGCATGTGAATGCTCATCAATTCATGAAAATCTGTCACAGTGTTATTCTCGTCGATTCCCCTAGTCGTTCCACCGTCGCCCACAAAGTGTTTCGCACAAGCCACAACCTTATCCCTTTAATTAAGAATTAAGAAAATTATGTAGCAATATCAACAAACCCATTAAGCTACATTGTTAGAAAAAGCTGTGAAGATGACCAAAATCTTATTTTTCTTTTGTTACGATTTTATTCATGACCAAACGAAAAACAGAGAGAGAGAGAGAGAGAGAGAGAGAGATTTAGCTTTATTTGAGTTAAAAGTTGTAAATTTGTGGCAGTTACGATTGTCTAGTGGTAGTTAAATTGGAGATAATATTATAATTGTAAAAAATGTGACAGGGTGGGCTCCCTTTATATATAGTATAGGTATAGATTAAGACTTAAAAATTAATCATAAATATTACTAGCGTGCAAATTAGCCAATGTTGTCAGAATCATTTTGTATCAACCGATACATATTGTTTTGAAGAAAATTTAATACCGTAACCCTCTTCATTTTATTTTTGTTCAAAATATCAGTCGATACCGTCAGTACTGAATGAGAATAATAAAAAAAATAGCACGTAAGTATCGGCACATGATTAAACTAAAAATAATAAATTTTACTTAATTTTTTTGTCTCTTGTGTTTGTATTTTTATTTTTCTAATCAAGTTTAAATTTTTTGTTCAAAATATCAGTTGATACCGTCAGTACCGAATGAGGGTAACAAAAAATAACATGTAAATATCGGTGTCTGATTAAACTAAAAAAATAACTTGTACTTAATTTTTTTATCTCTTGTGTTTACTTGCAATATTTTTTTAACTCAAGTTTAAACTTGAAATATATATAATGTAGAGTGAGAGTTCTCAAACCTGTCAATGTTAGCATATCATAAAAAAATATAAATATTAAATTTAACTCACTTTCGTATTAGCTAATCATCATAAATAAGTAAACTACAAATTAAATTTAGACCATTTAATTTGATTATTATGCTAGATAAATATCTTACTAAATTAGTTGTGGTTGGATAATATATTTTAAAACATATGTAATGTTTCGTATTGATAATAAATTCGAAACGATAATTGTTATTTCAGTACAGTGCATATGATACCAATAAAAAAGTCAATGGTCTATTCGAAACAATATATAAGTGCCTGTTTGGGATAAGTTGACTTTTAAGAGGTTTAATTTTTTTGAAAAAAAGAGAAATTAAGAAAAGTGAGTGTGTTTAGGATAAGTTTTTTTGTAGTAGCTTTTTTGTTTTTTTGCTTTTTATTGAAATATCTAAAATGCCCTTATTTTTAGTTTTTAAGTTGAAATGTTTGGGATAATAGCACGACTTTTTTTGTTTTTATGAATAGAGTTAACTTTTTATGTAAGGGTATTATAATAATTTTATTTGAAAAAATATTGGGGTGTTTGGGATATGTATTGGCATTTTTTTATTAGATTAAGAGATGAAAAAAAAAAGTTAATTTGCTTTTTTTGAAAACCAAACAATACAATTTAATTGCAAAAAAAAAAAATTTCTTAAAAACTAGCCCAAACAAGCACTTGAACCTTGTTCGAACATCAACATATAGTAAATAGTAATGTATCGTAAATGGTTAATTTAAATTCCAAAATAGGCTTACTTTCCACCAAGATAAGGAACGCCTTTTCGCGAATTGAGAGGGATCTCGCCTTGTAAACCGTTTATTATTGTAGTCATTTCTTGAACAATTTTGTGATCTTCACTATAACTTTCATAACAACGACCCCATCTTGGATCTCTGCATACCTGTTACAAACATTACCAAGATAAACATTAGGTTATGTTTGGCAACAATATTAAAAGTCTTAACTTTTTACTTTTTTTTTCTTTTTTGCTTAAAGAAAAAAAATAGTTAAAAAAAAAAAGTCACTAATTGTTTAGTTACTAGCAACTTAAAACAATATGCGTGCAACCAAATAAGTTTTTTATTTATTTGATTTGAATTTCAAATGACAGAAAGTAGGAGCCCAATTGAGATAAATTGTTGATATACTTTTTTTTTTGTTTATAATGTCTTTTTTTAAACATTAGTCCAAATCAGTAAAAAGAGAATATTTTAACTAAAAGTAATTCAAAAAAGTTCAGATAAGATGAAAAATAGCCACTTAATTTAAAACTTTTATAAGGCCTTTTTGCTTTTAGAAAAAAATTTCAACTTACAGAAAAATGATCTTATTTCTTAAATTTATCTCATCACGACAAATTGAAAAGGTAAAAAATAATTAAAATAGGAAAATAATAAATAATAAAAGTCTTAATTAAGCTAGCCCAAACATAGAAAATTGGATTTTCAAACACCAATTAAATTTCATAAATAGTCATTGGCGAGCCGACTAGTTTGAGGAGGCTATTTATACCGCGATGCATGGTGCAAACACATAAGAAATGCCTGTAGCCCTAACTTCAAGCGCGGTTGCAGCACCAATTCTCTTCACAAGCTCCGGATCCCTACAAGAGATGATAGTTAATTCAATAAGTAATTATAATCACACTCTAGAAAGACTACAATTACACATAACATTTGGATCAAAGCAGCAATTCAATTTAGTGTTTGGCATTGCTAAAATTAATAGTTTATAAATTATAATTTATAGTAAAAATTTGAGTGTTTTATAAAACTTATAGTTTATAACTGAAATAGAAAAAAAAAGTAGTTATAAATTGTAGTAATGTTTGTTGGTGTTAGAAAAAACTTATAACTTATAACTAAAATAGTAGCAAAAAGCTAAAAACTAGCAATAGCTTTTCTAAACACCTACTTTTCTAAAGGCCTGGGAAAATTCATTTATAAATCAAATAATTTTAATGTCACTACCTTTCGTTTACAATCTTTCTATATATATATATATATATATATATATATATATTTTGATGGATTCAAAAACTTAGTTTAGAGGGAATACTTATAGGGTACTAGTTATCACCTATACAATGACAAAAATGTATAGAATGGTCAAAATTTGTGTAGAGTCAGAACAATTGACAATAATGTACATACACATTGGGCTATATAAATTTTTGAAATTGTGGCTTATTTTTATCTTTTTGATTTTTTTTTTATCTTTTGATTTAAGTTTTTTACTTTTTGCAGATCATCTTAATGAGATGAACTGAAAAAAAAAAAACTCTAATCAAAGATGAAATAAATTTATTAAAGATGAAAATAGTCAATACAACGGTTGGCTTATTAGTTTATTTTGACTTATTTATTTATTTTGGATTATTTTATGTTTTATTAAGTAATTTTTATTTTTTTCACCTCATCTTAATAAGATGAATAAAAAAGTATATTAGTTTGACTAAATAATTAAAGATTTAATTAAAAATAAAAATAAATAAAATAAAATAAGCAAATAAGTATTCTGGATACGGATTTTGATGTTCCAACAACATTGTCTTTTCGCACGCCTAAGGATCACCTCAGTTTCTATTTTAATGATTCAATATGTTTATTTTATTATTTTTATTTTATGGATTATGTATATAAAAAAATCATCTATAACCGTATATGCGCACACACTAGTATTTTTGTCCACGCAATGCATATGTAATATTAATTATTATATAAAAATACTAAAAAATAACTCACATAATAAAAATAATTATAAAAATAGCATGTGTTAACTACAAATTATGAGAATTCAGAAATAAAGAGATTTTAAAAAAAAGAATAATAAAGAGAGAAAAGAGTGGGTGGTTTTGGAACTATATAAATTTTTAAATTTTAGTTATGTAACTACCCAATAAATTTTAAAATTTAACTTAAACTATTATAAAAATATTTTTTAAAACAAAAATTATAATTGACTTTAAAAGACCAAAATAAGATAATTTCTTTTAATAATCTATACTATCTATAAATGCAACATGTCAATTTGGTATGAACACTAAAGTGAAACCGACTCACGCTTTTCTCAAAACTCCTTTTTTTTTTCAAACTTACTTTTAAATATTGTATTAAATCTAATTTTTTTTATAATAAATTAAATATTACACTTTTAACGTATCCTACGAATGCTAAAAGTATAAATATACTTGCCTGGTAGCTCCAAGCCCAATGTTATGGGGGAACAATGTAGCCTGGTAGACATTATTGTGGCCATGGAGAGCATCAATTCCATATATTATAAGAATTCCAAGTCTGCTAGAGAGAGACCCATATTGCAATGCATTCACCATGTCAACCCATTCTGCCACCGTGGTTTTCTGGGCCGAAAGGCTTCCTCCGCCGCTCAGCACGCTGCCGATCGAATAGTCCCTCAGGATCTCCAGCGTTGCATTGGCCCTTTCGAGTTGCATCATCTGCCCAACCTTCTCGCCCAGAGTCATTCGACCCATGAGGTCCCTAATTCGAGCGTTGGTAGGCTTACTGGGATCCTTGTATGCCATGTAGTTTGATTGGGTTGGAGTTGTGAACGGGCATAGAACGAGAAGTCCTAGTAGTAGATGGACTAAAATCCTTGGAATCAATAGATCCATCAATGTTGTGTTTACTTTCTGATACATAAAAAGGCACATAATCAAATTAATGTTGAACATATGAATTTATAGATTGCACTTGAAAATAAGTGATATTGATTTTAAATATAATTTATAAATATAGTTGATCATAAAAATACATAAGTTGCAGCAAAACATCTCAAAAGAAAAGAGAAATATCTCTACATAGGAGGAGAAAATCCCACGTAAGAGCAAAATCCCATATAGGGGAGAAAATATCTCTAACCAACTTTTGCAAATAGACTTATAACGTAGGGGAAAAAATCCCATATAAGAGGAAAATCCCACATGGGGGGAGAAAATATCTCTAACCAACTTTTGTAAATAGACTTATAGCATAAAATAATAGAATTAGTACTTGTAATTAAAATTAAAAATTACAATTTAAAAACTATAAGCACATTATTTAGATATTTTTTATTTTTAACCAAATTACAAGTTAAAAGTTAAAGGTTAAACTTTGACAAAAACACCTTTATTGTGGAGTGAGAATTATCAAACAATATAAATACTGAGAGTGGGAGAGAGAGATAGAGAGAGACGGATAGAGAAAGCATGGAGTATGAAAAAGCACTAACGATCGATCATATCAAGAAGCAATTCTCATAAAATCAGTGATACAAAAGGCACACAGAAAAGAGAGAGATAGAGAGAGAGAGAGAGAGAGATCTGAAGATAAAATCGGTTATATATATATATAATTGGCTATGTTTGGATTAATTACTTATTTGATTTTATTTATTTTCTTTTTTTATAAATATTTTTATTATTTTGTCAAACTATTATACTTTTTAACTTTTTTGATCAAGAGGAGTCAAAAAAGTAAAACTTTTAAATAAAAATATAAAAAATTCAGAAAAGACAAAAAATAAGTTAAAATAAGCCAATAAACTAAATTTTATGTTACTTATTTTTATTTTTAGTGAACTTTTTTCATCTTTTGATCATTTTGTTTTTTGCGTTTTTCATCTTTTGATCAAAAGTTTTACTTATGGGGTTCATTTTATTAAGACGATTCAAAAAAGTAAAAAACAATTAGTCAAAAAATAAAAAAAATAAAAAAAAGCATAATTATCCAAAAAATAAGCTAGATTGTGAACTTTCGATACTAATATTTAATATCAAACTATTCTATTCAGATTAAATCTTGGTGAATGCGAAGGTTGTAGAATGAATTCATGATAGAATTCAGGTTGATGATGTCTTTAGATTTTAGGGGCGTGACAGATTAATATCAGAGCTCTAGGTTTGAATACCTTTGAGCCGTAGAGAGTGGCTACGCCACCATAGGATGTTGGTGTTTGTGTTAGTACGCTTAGGTTAACATGCTTAAGTGATGATAACTTATTTATGTGATGAGAACCTTATATGATTAGATGCATTTGTATTATGTGATATGTAGAACCTTAGGAAAGTGTGCCTAGCCAATGCCGTTTGGTCAACTAATTTGGAGGTTGAGCTAGAAGTGCGTTTGGCGGACACAACTTCTAATGAGAAATGTAAATGGGTTTATCTAGATTGGCGTATCATTTCTTTTGGTGCTCCTCGTTAAGTGAGACTTATTGGTAGGATTTCTAAGTGTTATATGGCTACTTGATTAAAGTAGGTGTTGTGTTTTATCATGATGTTGATTCGTGTTCTCCTTCTTTTATAAAAAGCTAGGTTTTTGAATAAAGGATGACGCGGTGGTCGGGGAAGAGGATGCGAGTTTGCTCCAGTTCTTGGGGGAGGGGATGTTAATGCCCCATCGAAACAAGTAGGGGGAATAGACTTGATGCACAAGATGGGTCATGCTATACGGCAGCTGGCCGAGGCAGCGAGAGGTAGAGTTGGAGCTCCTGAATCTAAGAATACGTTTGTTATGAGGGAATTTCAATGCCTAGATCCACCAACATTTAACGGAGACCCTGACCCTAAAGTGGCCACGAAGTGGTTGCAGCTAGTTATGAGAATCCTTGATACTTTGCAGATCGTAGAGGAAGACTTAAGAGTATCTTTTACTACTTTTTAGCTACGGGGTGACACACATGGGTGGTGGAAGTTTACCCAAACAACCATGGAGGGCACTTGCGTTGAGTTCGTAAGGGAATTTCATGAGAAGTATTTTCCTATTTCTTCAAGGGATGTGTATAGGGAGGGGTTCCTTTCCCTTGCCCAAGGAAGGATGTCAGTCGTTCAGTATGAGGCGAGATACATGAGTTTGTCTCGCTTTGCACCGAAGGTTATGGCCACGAATGATTTACGGGCCAAGAGGTTTAAGCGTGGGCTTAGACCCGCCATTAGGGATAGGGTAGTAGCCCTGAGAATACTCATTTTTACAGAGTTGGTTGAATCGGCAATCACGGTTGAGAAAACTCTCACAGAAACTCATAAGGCAAGGGAAGTGAAGACCCAACAAATAGGGGTCAGTAGGCAATCAGAGGGATGTCAATCTAAGCGTCAGAGGCATAACGGTTCGGGTTCTTTTTCTATAGGGTCACAACAGCAGCAACGTTCGACTCTCGCACCATCTGTGGTGTCGTTAAGGCGATTTGATCATGGAGGGATCATATGTTATTTTTGTCCACGGTCGGGTCACCGTATGAGTGAGTGCACACAGAAAAGGTAACCTCAGTTTCAGT
>JAULJZ010208276.1:10904-21753 GCA_032270985.1 Heliamphora pulchella | reverse complement strand
TCAGTTTCAGTGCTAAGAGGGAGGATCACCTATTTATTTTCAGTGTGGCCAGACTGGGCATATCAGCCGCAATTTCGTTTAAGGAGGGAATGTTCAGAGTACATCCAATTCACAGCCAATCCAGTCTCAGGGACGACAAGAGTTTAGGCAGTCGCCAGCAGCACAACCTTCTAGAAGTGTAGAGGGGACCACTTCAATTTAGTCTGTGGGGCAGCCAGGAGTTTTGGAGTATGTTGGACAGAACCAAGGAGCACAGGGACGATTCTACACTATTTCTGAACCAAGTACTTCTAAGGCACCGGGGGTGCCAGATGACTTCGCTAGACATTAGTGATATGAGGTATCTTCTTAATGTACGATTCTTGGGCTAGTGTTGTCATCTATACAAGAGCATCGCATTCATTTATTTTATCTTCTATCAGCTAAAAGGTAGAAGTTGGGGTTGTGTGTCGTACATGGAGTATCTTGTTGAAAATTATTTATAGATCTTATGAGGTGGGGATCACCAGTCGTCGTTTAGTGTTCGATTCTATTATGCTCGATATGATCGTCTTTGACTTATCCTTGGGATAGTTGGTCATCTTTGCGTGCATTTAATGATAACGATTAATGTTGAGTGTTTGTTTGTACACCGATGAGTAATCGCTTTTATTTCATGGGTGACTAGGACGATGGTTCGACACCTAGACTTTATTGTTTGTGAAGTCGTGAGAGCCTTAGCTCTTTTTCATTTGGTTTCGGGGACGACACTTTCTCTATGTCGCCATATCGTCTTATGCCGGTTGATTACAAGAATTCTTATGTAAGAGCTTCATACGCCCGAGTGTGTCGCCGTGAGAAGTCATGGTTTTGTTTGTTAAGAAGGGTGGAGTACATGGAGGTCACCGAATCGTTGAATGGATGTGGGGGAGACTATCGTTTAGATTCAGACGTAGTGAGTGAGACAACTTAAGGGACCGCCCAACCGAAGTTATTTGAAGCTTAATGTGTACCAAATTTCGAGGACAAGATTTTCTAAGTGGGGGAGAGTTGTGAGACCCTGTAACGCCCCAAACTCGGGCCACGTGAGCCACCCAAGAAAAACTCGTTTTACAAACCAAACCCCGCCAAAGCTTACCTTAATCGACATGATTCAAAACGAAAACAAACGAGTTCAAAACCATTTAAATACGTCCAACTGAGGGTTTAATTTAAAGTGAAAGAAAGGTTTAAAGGACCAAAACATAACCCCAAAAGCCAAGCCTTTGAAACAAAACAACAAAAATTTTCAAAGTTGCCCAGACCGATCAATCGATGAAAAGACCGATCAATCGATCTCTTGCCTGCACAAGAGAACCGGGAGTATCAAAAGACTGATCGATAAACCAATTGATTGGTCTATCGATCTTTCTTACTCCATACCCTTTTTCAAGCCAAAAACCTATTTTTCAAAACTTAGGATATTTTTAGTATCATTCAACACATTTTAGGCAAAGAAATAACATTTAAAAAGAAGAAAAGTCATTCTAAAATCTCCCTTGGGGCACAAGGGTTTATAAAAAATCTTCATTTCTCAACTAAAAAGTTAGAGTTTCAAGGTTGATTCATCACATTTAACTCATAATGGAATTCAAAGGTTCTATTCATCGAATAATTAGAAAAGTAACCCATTATGATATCCATACAAAAAATTTAAGAATAAGAGAGCATACAACCAAACCCAAACGTCCTCTCATGCATGCAAAGAATGTACTCTTGTCCTTGAGGTCTTACAAAACGGATGCCCACACTACCGTATCGAATGAAGTACATTCATAAGATATACAGTCCATAAAAGATATCCCTATATGAATGTAATTCATTTCCCAAGGGCTTCCAAAAACGATCATTGAGATTAAGCTTCTCACTCGACCACCTTCTTTCCATTATCACCTGAAATATTATTAAACAACATGAGCAAAAACTCGTAGGAACAAGACTAACAATGAACATATGTATGGTATATGAAGACGGTTATAAGGGTTGCACACATAAATTTATCCAAAACCAAACCATTTACCCCAAATCAAATCTCCCAACACATAATCGAGTTTTCGAACAAGGGTTTTAAATTTTATAAAGCATTTTACCCATAATCTCATCACTTTCCAATCAACCACCAAATCTTTCAATTTCCCATGACATAACCATTCTTTCCTATTAGAGGTCATCATCCCATTTCATTTTTCCAAAGACATAATCCCTTGCAACGCACGCACATACGCACACATTATCAACATTTCTCATATTCCACCAACTCGTGGCTTAAAACATATGAACCGATGTTGGACGAGCGTATAGAACCACGCCGCGTTACTACCAACCCGGCCGTCAAAGGGCCTGTGAAGTAACGATACGTTCTATACCCCGCCACAACTAACGTCCTTCTCGGTTGCTAGCCGGTGGGCTGAGAACCTAATCAGCACTATTTTTTGGTCTTTCACTGTGGAGCAACTCGTGTCCAAACTTAAAACGATCCTTAGACCCAAAATCGATCCTTTTTGATATATCAGTTCACAATATACACGAGTCTAACCCAAATGGTTCCTCTCACCAAACCCATATCACTACATATATGTTCCGATTTTTCATTAAAAACCCCAAATTTCCATACCCGGCATTGTCATGTGCCACACAACTCATGAGATATAGATACAATAGGTTATCAAAATCCTCAATTTAACCAATAATCATTTCAATTTCAACATATGGGTCCTTTAACCCTAAAACCCCCAATTTTCATGATTTAAACTCAGTTTCAAACGCTAGCCCATCGTTTTTTTTAAATTCAACCGTATTCAACAACAACATAAAGATAGGACCATGTTAAATCACCCATAGATCTATGATTTAACATTCATTAATATCAAACCCTAACCTAGGGATTCTAAAATTCCATTTTTATGCTCTTATATTCATAAATTCAAAGATACAACACATATCATGTAGATATTCAAGGATAGTCATAGATCCTACCTTTGGGATGCTAGATCCACAAGAAAAATGCTTTAACCATGAAAATCTCCAACAAAATGGTGAGACGGGAGCCTCCAACGTCTCGTTCGAGCTTCTAATGGTAAACATCCAAGGAGAACGCGAGAGATCTCCTCAAGAGAAGTTAAGAAGCTCCAAACAACCCCCAAACTCAAACTCTAACTCTCACACAAGTTCTAGAGAGAGAGAGAGAATAGGAAAGAATGAGAAAGGCAACCCAAAACCCATAACTTATAGTTTATGTTCGACACAGACCGATCGATCGGTCTAAAGACTACTCGATCGGTCTCCACGACTACACCGTTGACCTAATTTTGAACAAGCATATCTCCTTCATTCGAACTCCAAACAGGGTCGTTTTTGTGCTCAAATTGAAGCTCTGAAAATCTACTTTCCAATGGTTTAAACCCCATACCAGAATTCATTTTTTTACAAAAAGATATGACCAAAATACTGAAGGTATATCACTTTTCTTCACACACTTTTTGCATATTTTTTTCTCGACATCTTTTGGAACCTTATTTTCTTCACCGAACATATCTTAACATGCGTATCCAAGCTCAAAATACTCTCCAATGACTTACCGAAATCAAGATTTAAGTTTTACCCAAAATCAACAGTTAATCATTTATTTTAAAATAAAACGAGACGGGTCAGTACAGACCCGGTCCCATTTTTTTCTTAATTAAATATTTATATGGTAAATTATATACGTGGGGTGATACGATGCATATATGTAGTTAATATATATATATATATATATGTGTGTGTGTGTGTGTGTGTGTGTGTGTGTGTGTGGCCAGTGGGCCCGGTAATGTGTTGCTTGTGTTGTTGAACCTGCTTGTGTGTGCGGAGGTCTGTGAATTTTAGTTCGGGAATAATTTGATTTTTGGTAATTTTCAAAAATATTTGTTTCAACATTAATTTGAAGTTAAGATATTAATCTCGGTGTAATTTATATGTAATTACATGGTTTTTGGGTTTGTTGGAGGACTGGTGGCATCATGATAAATTGTTTGAACTTGGGAGTTGGATAATTGGACAAAGTTTCTTGAGGAAGCTTCATAAAATTAGCCTTTTTGCTTCCTTCTCCCCACCACCAAACTCTCCCTTGCTCTCTCTTTCATTTTTGTCTTTCTCTCTCCCATCTCCAAGACCATGACCCCATGGAAGCAAGTTTGAAGCTCTCTCTCTCTAGAAATTAAAGGCTTTGGAGGTGGAATTGATCAAAGTTGCAAGGAGGAAGGTGGTTCACAACATCAAGAGCTTCGACTATGACCAAACGGAAGTTGATTTTCGCAAGTTTGGGTTGTATTTTGGGAAATCATATGAGTTATGAGAAGTGAGGTGTTGATTTATGTTGAATCTTGATTAAATTTTGAAAACTCTAGTTATAGGAAGAAAGGTGAGATTTGGGTTTGATGTGTAATTGAGTTAATTAGAGTGGTACATGTTGTTATGTGTTGAGTTTCTTGTGAAAATTGAAAATCATGACTTCATTGAGAATGAGTTTAATGAATTATGAATTTGGGTGTATAAATTGGAAGTGTGATGGGTAATTGATTTTATAAAATCCTTGTGTTTGAGGTTTTGGGTTTCTTTCCTATCAAACCTTTTTTTTTTCCAAGACCATAGTACCTTCTCTTTGCATGAAAATGAGTTTGAATTGGTGTCAAGTTCAAAAGCTAGCAAAAAATACATTTTGGCGTAAAACAGCTCGAATGACCGCTTGAGAGATCTATCGGGCGATCCTTGGTTGGTCTCAACTTCTTGTTGCATGCCAGACCACTCGACAGAGCGCTCGAGCTGTTTATCGAGGGGTCTATTGAGCGGTCTTTTTCGCTAGTTAAAAATGTTTATTTTTTTAAATCAATGTATCTTCACCATACGAATTTCGAATTGGGTTATTCTTTGTAACCCCCCCGATTTTCAAACAATAAAAACCCAAGCAGATGATAAGATAAGAAATTTGTTTATAGAACTCCCACACCGAAGGAGTTTGTAAAATAATTCTTTAGCGATAAAAAGAAGCAAGATGCAAAATCTTCTTGTAAAAGATGAAAATAATAATAAGTATTATACTTGCAAATGATTTCTAAAATATGTCATTTTGTACCCTACGGGATGCCCAAAGGTACCTAATAAGAACCATTTTTAAAACAAAGTTTTAAAAATGTACCACTCAGCGGAGTCCGCTCGAGCGAACTCCCCACCGCTCGAGTAGTGAGGTCCCAAAGAGCAAACTGCCCAAAATCTTGAAAATTTATTTAAGTGTTAGAAAGTCACCTATTTTTCTCATCATTTGAACATAGTTTAAGATAAGTGAAAATATGGAGTAAAACATACATTTAACACTGCAATAACTTTCAACTTCGCAAAAACTTGAAAATCAACATATTAGTCCATGAAATTTCATACGAAAATTTAGAAATTAAACCCATAGGCAACCCGACGTTCTCGCATGCATACATTTCATGAGTCTATGGCCTTAGGGCCTTACAAAACGAATTGCTATCGAATCAAATACATTCTCCCAATGTATCAAGAATTACAATTTTTATAACTCCAAACTCCAATGATACACCTAAAGGAATACATGCAATTTCTTCAAAGAAGACAACCCACCAAGGTCCCAACTATGGTCCACCTCACTCGGAGACTTGTTTCTCGTATTCACCTGAAATTGTTTATACAATATGAGCCGAGACTCGTAGGAAATAGACTAAAGATGAACAAATGCATGACATGTGAGAATGGTTTTGTGAAATGCACCACGTAGTTTTATCCAAAAACTAAGTCCATTTTTTTCAAATAAGTTTTCATTTACATAACAAGATTTTCATAAACAAATCAATTTCATTTTCAAACACAACACAACACCATGGTTTTAGCCTCCAATTCCTTATTATTTTCAAACCATTTCAATGTTTTCACATTCCCAATTGCCTTCCGCATTTACAAAATTTCCAACCATTCAATTAATGTTCTGCAAACCCAATTCCATTCACGATTTTCATACTTTCAACTACTCTCAACAATTAACCAATGTTTTTCAAGCCCAAACCAATTTTTATTCTGGATTTAATTAAGTACCAAAGCCGGACGGCGCCTATAGGTCCAAGCATTTTTCTCACCACTGGGCCACACGAGGCCCAATGAATAAATACCCATTCTATAACCCAACACAGAAAGCACACATTTTTGATTTCTCTCGGGAACATCGATGGATGGGCTATCCAAAAGCACGCTTTTACGGAGATTAACCTGAAGGAAGGACCTACTTTACATTGCATAAGTTTTTGATCTTTCACCGAGGAGCAACTCGTGCCCAAACTTAATTATCCAATCCATTCATACAGTACGTTAATTAAGCCATTTAGATTAGAACTAACGCGAGTCCAACCCAAACAACGTTCCTCTCATCAACACCCAACACACTTTGGGTTAAGCCATTACACACACACTTCGGTTCTCATTTACTTTACATTTAGGTTTAATTAATCAAAAACTCTCAATCAATCATTACGTAATTTTCATATTTCACCAAACCCATATGATTTGTTCAAAATTTCCAACCCACCATTCCATGGTTTTCACATTTTCTCAAAATTCATAGAATTTATACTCGAATAGGTTAACACAACCTCTAATTTACCAAAAAATTAAGTCAATTTAACCATTTGAGTTCACCAACCCAAAAAGGCCCAATTTGTCCAAGATTCAACCCAACCAAAACCCTAACTCCTCATATTCCAAATTAAAGTATTTCTAACGACAACAACGAGATAAATTTAACATAAATCGTGCTTAAACCCATTAATATCATGCTTTAACGCCAAACCCCCAACCTAGGGTTCCAAAAACATATTATGTGAATCCAACAAATATACAACTCATATACATATAAAAATCAAGATTAGTCTTAGATCTTACCTCTTATATGACAAATCTATAAGAAAACAAGCGCTAACAAACTCTAACGAAGCAAATCACCAACCGTTCGGTGAGGAGGGAGCTTCCAATGGATAGAATCATCCTCCAACGACCTATAATCGAGAGGAGAGCAAGAGAAATTCATCAATAAAGGGTAAGAGGAGCTCAAGGGAGCTCCAAATCTAATTCTCGGACTTAGGGTTTAAGTTTTAGAGAGAGAGAGAGAAAAAAAAGGAGAGAGAAGGAGAAAAAGAAGGCTCACTCGTGCTTTTTAAAAAGCTGTCTGTCGACCGTCCGCTCAAGCGGAATCGTGATCGCTCAAGCGGTTATCGCTGCGTGCGAATTGGAAGAAAAGGATCATATAACATTTCGAATTTTATCCAAACGACTCAAAGCTCATTGAAACAATCCTCAATAATTTTTCTTATGCAATACTAAGCATATGATTACCGTTACCATGATAAAATTTTAATTCATTTGCACACTTAAACCCGTTTCCATCTCCCACATGAGGTTTCAATAGAAGTTTTAATTAACTCTCAAAATAAAAAGGGACCAGGTCCCTACAACCTCCCCATCTTAGGAAATTTCGTCCTCAAAATCCAACACTAGAACTCGAGCCAACTGACTTGCTGTCAACCACCAACATTCTCACCAAGAATGATGTCTCACAACACAAACATGTTTTCGAATAATAAACATCCATACTGATTGCTTCCGCAAACAATGTCTCACTATGCTACGGATATCCAAACATCATTGGATCGAGATCCAACTCACACCACCGAGGCATCAAAACACAACCCACACCGAACGCGACCAACTCAAGTGATTAAATGCATAGCACGAAACTAATCCACAATCAGAACTAGTTTCAAACATTCTCCGCTTCTTATCGTAAGGACTATGATCCCTGTTTAAACTGTCAAAAACTAGCTCATCCCCATATCAACACGCACATCGAGGACTACTCACGTAAGTCTAAATACATGTTATCAAACTCTGACATTACTCACAAGGATTCACACGCATTATACCCAAAATTTTGTTTAAGCCTTCATGATGAACCAATGACTTCAAAACTCGAAACCACCTCATCGTCCTACGTATGTCAAAAATGCTATCACAAAAGCTGAATAGACGCTCATTCCTGATCAGAGACAACAAACATCTGGTTCCAACGAAAGAAACTCACTTAACTCATCATAAACTCCCAAGAACACATTTTCTTATCATGCTTTGCTAACATTCCATCTAAACTTTCACCCTCTATCAATCCTCAACCAGTTCTTTACTCACAAACCATAGCTCTCATTTCGCGAAAATACTAGGTGTCACATCATCGTTAAGGCCAAGATTCCACATAACCGAGATTACTACCCCAGCATCATAGCCATTAAGATCAATATGGTCACATAAACTCAATGAGTTACTTAGGCTAAATACGCCACACAGACAAAACATTCTTATCTACACAAATCTAATCACATCACCCGTTACAACATAATGCGCATACGTAATGCCACATTTTAGCATCAAACCTCTTACTCTTGGTTGACTGTTCAATCTCTACTCGATCACAATGGATCCCATCCGACATTTACCCACACTCATAACACGTACATCAGTCCCCTCAAATCTACAACACTTCACAATTGGTCAGTCATTGAATTCTGGACTATCATCAATTATACCGTTCGTCAAAGCTTGTATGTACACTCGCATCCTTCCTTTACATCCATACCGCACGTATAACAATTCTCTATTAGGTAGAATCAGCGTATGACTCTCTAATCCCTTACTAACACCACTCAACCCCTTCATACTTTTCCCACTCAACCCCAAGCCTTTACTCCCGTGGAATTCTCAAAGGGCTTATACTCTTTACACACTAAAACTGTAACCAACACCAACACACATTCCAATGCACTTGCAACTTTACTGTTAACTCACTGAACACATCTCTGAGCTTATGCACCCGTAACTCAACTATCGAATCGCAACAAGGAATGTGGCTTAGCATCCCACTAGAAAAAGGACATAAGAGGTATTAAATAGGCTTTTCGAGCTACAAAGCATCACTATGACTACTAACAACACCACACAAGGCAAGGGATACCCCCAAACTCATTTATGTTCAAAAATTTTAAAATATGTTAGGCCAATGATTATTACGCTCTCATCCACTATGTTCCCGTCCATACCCCATTCCTAAGTACGCGGCTCAAGACATAACATGACTCATGACATACATAATCCCCGACACACATAAACTCACATACACCAGAGTATTAACAGGGAGGTATTACCACCATCCCATCACTCAATCATAGCAGATGGTCTCTGAGGTGCCTCGAACACCCTATCACGCCTACTTACATGGTTACTGATAACACAACTCACAACCCGGTAGTATTACTCTATAAGAAAAGTTCTCTACAACGACCAACCAATTATCCATGCCTCATCAACACCGGGACAAATCACGATAATATGAAAGTACAACGGGCAACTAACTAAGGCTAACACCAACTCATATGGTTATCACAACTTACAAGCAAGTTTTACCATACACAAAGCGATCAACACTCAACTCATGAGTTTTACCCCCGTAGTAATCAACAAAAATGAGGTCGCACGTCCATAACCCATACCATAACTCTGACTACAACCTCGCCCTAGCCCTATTGGCATAACTTCTATATAAAGAGCATTATAAAACCCATTTAGATAAGATTCGACTTAACGTTCTAAAGCCAGGTAAATAATTATCCATTGTCAGGCAATATCACATCAACATGTATCCACATACTGAGGAGAACCCTTAGAAATGACACACTAATCCGAGTAACTAGTTTGGATTTCTTGATAGAATGAACGTCAGCCAAACGCCTTTCTAACTCAAATCCTGACCTAGTTGACTAGACTCCCGAGGGCAAGGCACATCATCCTAAAGATCCAAACCTCTATACCCAAGTATCACATAGCATGCAAACATCAAGTCATTTAGGAGATATTTCATGCAATCACACCAATACATGAATGTCACACATCGATGCAAATTCTCACGTACTTAATCAATCATTCCCACGGTTCCTAGGTATTTGAACCTATAGCTCCGATACCAATATGTAACGTATCGATTTCCAAACAATAACAACCTAAGTGGATGACAAGATAAGAACTCTATTTATAGACCTCCCAAACCGAAGAAGTTTGCAAAATAGTTCTTTAACGGTAAAACGAAGCAAGATACCAAATCTTCTTGTAAAAGATGAGAATAATTATAAGTATTATACTTACAAATGATTCCCAAAATATGCCATCTCGTACCGCAAGGAATGCCCAAAGGTACCTAATAAGAACTCTATTTAAAATAAAATTTCAAAAATGTGCCACCTAACGAAGTCTGCCTAAGCAGACTCCCCACCGAATTTTCATAAGCAAACCAATTTTATTTTCAAACACAACACAACACCATGGTTTTAGCTTTCCACTTCCTTATTATTTTCAAACTGTTCCAATGTTTTCACATTTTCAATTGTCTTTCACATTTACAAAATTTTTAACTGTTCAATTAAGGTTCTACAAACCCAATTCCATTCACGATTTTTATACTTTCAACTACTCTCAACGATTAACCAATGTTTTTCAACCAATCCAATTCTTATTTTAGATTTAATTAAGTACCAAAATCGGACGACATCTATAGATCCAGGTATATTTATTACCACTGGACCACGCGAGGCCCAATGAATAAATACCCATTCTATAGTCCAACACGAAAAGCACACATTTTCTATTTGTTTCGAAAACATCGGTGGGTGGGCTGCTCAAGAACACGCTTGTACGGGGATTAACTCGAAGGAAAGGCCTATCTTACATTGCGCAAGTTTTCGATCTT
>JAULJZ010208276.1:0-10804 GCA_032270985.1 Heliamphora pulchella | reverse complement strand
GGCTGCTCAAGAACACGCTTGTACGGGGATTAACTCGAAGGAAAGGCCTATCTTACATTGCGCAAGTTTTCGATCTTGAGCAACTCTTGCCCAAACTTAATTATCCAATCCATTCATACGGTACTTTAATTAAGCCATTTAGATTAAAACCAATACAAGTCCAACCAAAACAAGGTTCATCTCGTCAACACCTAACACACTTAGGGTTAAGCCATTAAATACACACTTTGGTTCCCATTCGCTTTACATTCGGGTTTAATTAATTCAAAACTCCCAATCGATTATTACGTGATTTTTATATGTCACCAAACCCATATGATTTGTTCAAAATTCTCAACCCACCATTTCATAATTTTTTTATTTTTTTAAAATTCATGGAATTTATACTCGAATAGGTTAACACAACCTCTAATTTACCAAAAAAATATGTTAATTTAACCATTTGAGTTCACCAACCCAAAAACCCCCAATTTGTTCAAGATTCATCCCAACCAAAACCCTAACTCCTCATATTTTAACTCCTCATATTTTAAATGAAAGCATTTCTAACGACAACAACGAGATAAATTTAACATAAATCATACTTAAACCCATTAATATCACGCTTTAACACCAAACCCCCAACCTAGGGTTCCAGAAACATAGATCTATCATGCTTTTATGTGAATCCAATAACTATACAACTCATATACATATAAAAATCAAGATTAGTCTTAGATCCTACCTCTTAGATGATAAATTCATAAGAAACCAAGCGCTAACAAACTCCAATGAAGCAAATCACCAACTGTTTGGTGAGAAGGAAGCTTCCAACGAGTAGAATCATCTTCTAATGACCTATAATTGAGAGAAGAGCAAGAAGAATCTATCAATAAAGGGTAAAATGAGCTCAAGGGAGCTCCAAATCTGATTCTAAGGCTTAGGGTGTGAGTTTTAGAGAGAGAGAAGAAGAGATAATGAGAAAAAAAAGGCTTGCTCGCATTTTTTGAAAAGCTGTCTGCCAACCATCCGCTCGAGCAGACTCGTGACTGCTCGAGCGGTCACCGCTGTGTGCGAATCCAAAGAAAATGATCATATAACATTATGAATTTTATTCAAATGTCTCAAAACTCATTAAAACAATCCCCAATAATTATCCTTATACAATACCAAGCATATGATCATCGTTACTATGATAAAATTTCAATTTATTCGTACACTTAAACTTGTTTGCATCTCCCACATGAGGTTTCATTCTTTTTGTAGAAATAGTTATGACCAAAATAGTAAAGGTATGTTTGTTTTTATTGATCGTTTTTCGTACGTTTTTGGATGAACTTCATTGAAAGCATTATATTTATTAACGTTGGATGTTTTTCTTATATTCTTCATACTTTGGAATACTTATGTAAGTTATCACTTTTAGACCTCATGGTTCCAGGTTTTTGGGGCTCCGAGTCGCGATCAAAATGATGTCGTTTTGACCTTTGGGTATTCACGTTGGTTTTGTTGACTTTTGAGTTGGACCTTGTCTTCTTGGTGCACATTTCCTTGTTCTTGAATCCCTCTCTACCTATCATACCTTTAAATGCCATGTCTGGATATGTGGGGTGTGACAATGAATGATGTGGTTTAGATTCGAGTAGATGAGTGTTTATCTATGGAATATTTGGCTTGTGTAGTATTGCTAACTATGTGAAATGGTTATTTATGGCATTGCTAACCATGTGAAATAGTTATCTATTTAGCCTGTGTGGCATGTGAGCCTGTGTGGCATCTGTATTCTGTGTGGCATTGTTAACTATGTGAAATGGTTATCTATTTAGCCTATGTGGCATGTGAGCCTGTGTAACATGTGTAATCTGTGCGGCATTGTTAACTATGTGAAATGGTTATCTATTTAGCTTGTGTGGCATGTGTCGCCTGTGAGGCATGTCTAGCATGTGTGGTAGCATTAACCATGTAAAATAGTTTTCTAATTAGCCTGTGTGGCAATATTAACCATGTAAAATGGTTATTTGTTTAGCCTGTGTGGCATATTTTGGTCTGTGTGACAATGTCAGCCATGTGAAATGGTTAGGTGGTTAGCCAGTGAGATGATGCTCTTATATGAGATAATATCTTTTCGGTTCGCTTGTATGGCATGTGTGAGCGGTGTGTTATATTCTAGCCCAAGTGGCATGTTGAGTTGTGTGTGTTAGGACTAACCCTTGTGGCACGGATAAACGTGTGGCATCCTTGGTTGTATGCGATAGTGACCTATGATGTTGTGGTATTAGTGAGTTCTTCAATGTGAAATTTGTGGAAGTGTGAGTGGTGGGACTTGATGGGGATCAATGCGGCGGGGGGGTCAAATGTTGTTTTTGAGTGTTGCACTCATAAGAAAATGCATTCTTTGGGGTTTTTTATTGTTTGTTTGGAAATTTTCTTAAATGTCATGTTGACCTTATTCTTGTGTAGTCCTATCCAATTGAGCCTTGGCTCGCATTATTTGTGTACACCTTTTTCAGATGGTGGAGCTATATCTTTAGCAAAGAATTCGCAAGGAATATTTTTATTGTGTTTTGTTCTAATCTCTTATGCTACATGTATTGTGATTGATATCGAAAGAATTGTAAGACCTTAAGGCCATGTATTGGGAATGTAGTTATTAATTGTAAATTCTCTAAGTTTAATTTTGGATATCACTCTTGGTGAATGCAAAGGTTAGAATTCGGGTTGATGATGTCTTTAGATTTTGGGGGCGTGACAAATGTGGCAAAAATTGAATGGAAAATATTTTGTACATAGATAACTAACCACATAAATCAGAGAATGATGATCATGGCTACCTATTTATATTGAAATTGATAATTGTAGTAAATTTCGGTACAAATGAATGATTAGAATTCAAATTTTTTTGGTTGGTTGTCTGTGTACGTAGTATTACTGAAATCGAATTTAGGATCACATTAATGATTTGACACTAACATGGCATAAATTGGATGCACGTAAACCCATGCTATGCATGAATTATTAAATTTAAATTAGATTTTATAATGAGATGAATTTCTTTCAATTACGTCAATTTATTTTTTAGATATTTCAACGAAATACTATAGTCTATTAACTACATTTTAATAATAAATACTAGTAGTTGGCACATATATGCATGTATAAATATGTATTTAGGAATTAAAATAAGTTTAAAAATTAAATAGTAGAATAGTTTAATTTTTAATTATGAACAGTTATAATTTTACAATTAAGTGATGGACTAAAAGTTTGATGGGTATTTTCGGCAAAACAAAAAGTATACATAATCTTCTAAAGTTTAAAATAATACTAAGGGTATTTGTGGTAATAAAAAAATTCACATAACTTAATTTGAAGGCAAACTCTAAATGGGTACTCTCTTTTTGTATGTTAGTTTAGATAACAAATTAAGGTGTTGTTTGGAAGTATAAACAAATTGTGCTACTTAATTTTTTAACACTGAAATTTGAAATGATAGTAATTTGAATCTATTACGGATAATAATTGAGGGAGGTCAGATACTGACCGAGCACGGTTGAAATCCACGTGGAGCATAGTATGGCTCTGACACGCCTCGTTGTCAATTTGCATCTCGAACGTGGATGGCCTAGGTCGGACAACATGGGTCGAGCTTCCGTGATATGGGCCAAGCTCTATCGAGATGGAGCCTTGGGCTAGATTCTAAGGGGACAAGCCCTGTGATTGGGGTTCCAAAGACAAAAGTTTGACAAGTGTGAGTCGAGCTATGAGTGTCATGATGCCTCGAAAGCCGGGTCCATGGGCAAATGTGTAGTTATCTAGACTTGTGATACACTTATTACGAGTTAGAGGAGTGTCAGTGGCAATTGAACCAATCCAAGGGCTTGAGTGTTAAAAAGGTTTGACTTGCCCTAAATAGGGCCTAAGGAGCAAGTGGAAAAACTGACACGACAAAAGGAATGGGTCAATAAGTATGAATGAATGATTATATTGATTAATCACATCAGGCACGTTTAACCAAGACAAGGGCAAAGAGATAATGGCCTACCTGTTCAGGTCGGGTCAGGTCATGCTGACTAGGCGGGCCCGGTATGTTCTACTTTATAAATAGCCAATAAACCAAAAGGCAAAGATATGCACTCTCATTTGAGTGGGCAGAAATTCTGTCAATTTGAATACTCTCAACCCTCTCTCTAAACAATCTCTAACTTGACTTTCAGAGGGTTCACCGATATAAGCACCGGCGAACATCTCACTTCTTTCTTGTATAGACGAACGTGGACTACAGCTCGAATTAACCTAGCCAACGTGGACGGAACATATAGATCCAAATCTTAATCATCTACAATATTATATTAATATCAAATTTGGAAAGTATTCAAATAGAAATATGAATCAATAAAATTGTGCCATTATTTTTTCTTTCCAAGTGTAGTATAATTGAAAGAATAATAATGATAAGATTTCATGAATTTCAAAATTTAAAAGGAATGAGATAAAAATTTTGATTAATCAAATGGTTCCACATTGTTTTTTAATAATACAAGGCTATTTAAAATTCTAAATAAAATAAGATCGGAATTTAATTAAAGATAAGATTATAGTAATATTAAATTTAAAACCAATTCAAATCAGAATTAACTGGACTGGAGAAGCCTCGCCTTAGCACAATGTTTGGGCTAAATGTCATAAATTTTGTTTATTTTTGTCATTTTTGAATTTTTTTCATCTTTTGATTAAATTTTTTTACTTTCTCGAATTGTCTTGATGAGATGAACTCAAAAGGTAAAAATTTTTGATAAAAATATAAAGTCCACTAAAGACAAAAATAGGTAACATAAAATTTAACTTATTATTCAGTCCAAAAAAATAGCTTATTGACTTATTTTAGTTTATTTTTATTTTTTTTGAATTTTTTTTTATATTTTAATAAAAAAAATTTACTTTTTCGACTTGTCTCGATTAGAAGAGTTTAAAAAGTATAATAATTTAATTAAATTATAAAAAAAAATACTAAAACCAAAAATATATAATATTAAATAAGTAAATAAACAATTAACCTAATCGAAGCCATGTGTCTGGTTGATTTGACCCAAAAAGGGATTGTTTTACAGGACTTCCTGGGCTACATTAGTTACATCAGCTCCCACAAATAAGCCAGAATTTTTGAAAGAAAATTGCTTTTTTTTTGTCAGGACCTCAGGATTTGGTCAAAAGCATCTTAACAATAAATATAACAAACTAAAGTATAGTTTGAAAGGATAAACAAATTGTGCTATTTAATTTTTTACAAATATAGTTTTAAAAAATAGTAATTTGAATTTATTAAGAATTTTAAAAATCTGGCTTTAAATGGCATAAATTAATAGAACTAAACTTGTGGGAGTTATATTAACCAAATTAAACTTACAATGGTCAATGGTCCAAGATCCTACAATTTCATAAAATAACATTTAATTATATATATATATATATAAATTAAAATAAAATAAAATAAAAAGACCATAATACCCCATCATGGCTGGCCACCCTATTTGTGTCAAGTGTACCACTCTAAAATTTAATTTAAATCAAATTTCATGATATCAAATCCTAATTAATTAAATTAAAACCGGCTAAAATTATCCACTAGCCATCTTAGTTAAATAAATTAAATATCAAATATTGTAAATAATTATAAAATAAGTGAATCCTACCTAGTTATATTAAATTAAATAAAATCATATACATCAAATCACAAAATTAAGTTAAAAGTATATATCTTTCTAAAAAGACTTAAATTTACATACAACTCACCACAATCGTAATCAAATCTTATAAAATTAATCTTAAACTATAAAAATAATGTACCAATCTTAAAATTTATAATTTAACTCATTTTTGGACATTTTTTTAGACAATATAATATAATTATAGTATTATGGACCACAAAAATACACTAAAAAAATACAAAACCACCAACCAAGCCCCTTGTTTTGAAGCTTGGCCAGCCAAACCACCCCAAAATCTCACATGCAGTGTCATGAAATTGTCACCTCAAGCCCTTCGTATGCACCATGCATTGGACTAAGGCCTTACACACATTATTCTTTCCACTTTATTTTTTTGCTACAAAAGAACCCTCCCCTTATGGCCGTACAACACCCTTCACTTGCCTCCAAATTCTGCAAAAAATTAGTCAAGTGTTGAGTGCTAGAGAGTGAAGAAGTAAGAGCAAGAAGAGGAAGAAAAAGAAAGGAAGAGATTGTGTACTAAAGCCAAGTCCTTAGCCTTCAACCATATTCTAGAATCAAAGTCTAAGGGTAAGAAACTCTCTTAAACATCTCATACACAAATCAAATATTGTCTTTCTCTCTCGTTTCTTGAAGATTAAAAATCAAAGAAAGAAAATAAATTAAGTTAAATAAGCTATAAGTTAGGATTGTAGTTGATTTTTTTGTGTTCTTGGTTTTTAATACTTTGCATGCATGTAATTTATTTTAATTTTTGTATTCTTGGTAATTTTACTATTTTGAAAATTACATATTTTAAAATACAAATGTTCCATACAAAAAAAAAATTAAAGATTTAAGCCATGCATGAAGTTAGAACAAGTTAGGAGTGCTTAGGTTAGATCTTTAAATTTTCACTGCTTGCTGGGCCTTATTTCAAAAAATTATAACTTATTTTAAAGAAATATATTAAGGTCAAATTTTAAGTGCAGAGATAGATTTTTGAGTTATATTTCATACAAAATTAGTTTGAACTCTTTTTCATGCACTAAACTCGAGTTTTGAATTTTAACTAACTTCTAATGCAAAGGCCAAAATTTCATTTTAAATTGTAACATAAGTTTTGGTCCCTTCATAAAAGTTGTAAATAATATTTTTATCTATCTACCCTCAAAAAGTGAGCCCTCTTTGTTAAGTTTTGATAGGTCAAAAGTCATCCGCATGTTGCTAATTCTGAATAGTGCTCCAAGTTAAAATCGACACAACTTTTTAAATAAAATAAGATTCCTATTTTTGTATTCAAGACAGAAATTGTTCTTCATATTAAATATTGTAGATATCAAAAGATTGCTACTGTCTAAAAATCTCTTAAAAATGAGTTGATTTGGACCCCCAAACATATTTTATATCCTCTGTTTTTACAATAAAATTTGGTACTAACTCTATGTTTTGACACCCTTTCATGAAAGGCCCAAAACTCAGATTTTTCTAAAGAAGTAGACTAAGTATTCTTCATCAAACTTTTAGAAGACAAAATCTACAACATATCCAAAATCTACCATCTTAGGGGTTCGTTTGATATCTTAAAAGTATTTTACAAAAGATAGCAAATTCTTAGGATTTTAACTTATAATAGAAAACTAATTTAGGTCAGGTACTTTATAGGGTTTAAATCACTTAAAATTCTTAGAAATTTTCAAAAGTGTTCTTTATAATACTTTTAGTTAGTATATTAATGTACCATATATTCAAAAATTAGCCCAAAATAAATTAATTTACTGTCCAAAAAATATTTTATAAAATCAGTCTAAAGTGAACATATTTTAGCTTAAGTGTCAAAAATAACCTTCTAAATATGTGATTGTGTGCTAAGTGCGGTGTGGTTTGTGGGCATAAAATACTTTAAGTATTTTTAATTAGTATGTGATATTTCCTAAAATAATTATGTAACTTAGTTTATACGAAATTCTTGTATTCATGATTTTACTCAAAAATATGCTAAGTGTTATTTTATTAAATTATTATATTTTTCTATGATTTGCATAATTTTAGCATCATGCGCATTAGTATATTCATGCCTAGAATGGAGCATGCATTCATCATCCATGAGTTGGGATATGTGGGAATCGTTTAAATTATAACGGTGAAATAAATGAACCCTAGGGTAATACTATTTCGGGCGGTATCCCGTGGTTATGTTAATAAAATAATTTTGAGATGTTGTCCTCCGACTTATATATCATGATGAAATTCTTTTTCGGCTAGATGCCATGATATAAGGTTTTGAGGTGATACCTTATGGTGAAGGTGGTTTGGGTGACAAAATAATTGGTGATATAATATACGTTGATCATGTACTAGACTTTGACTTGAGATTCGAAGGCCCGACCAAGATGATTTTCTACACCTTGCCGTCAGGATGATTCTGTTGAATATTTAATTCTACTACGTAGTTATCCCATAACTGAAGAAACACCTAAAATCAGTCGATAAACTTGGTCTGTGGCTATTGGATCGAGGTTAGGATGGTTTACCCAAGATGAGTTAACCTAGAATGACTTAGGATTTTAATAAGCTATAGTAATTAACTGAGAAGTATCATTAGCATTATTGCACCTGTTGATTTCATTAATTCACTATTATCTGTTATGTGATGCATATTAAATAATTTTGTTTGTGGAGTTGGATAATATTTGTATTGTACTGCTTAGGTTTTTTAAAGGTTTTCTTACTGAATTTTGGCTCATGGCATTTTATGCCGGGTTTTGAGGAACCAGAAGATATCTAGGCGATCAAGTTCTAAGGGAAGAGGAGCCGTGGTTCCCGTGAGTCTATGACCCACCTACTTTCAGTTCCTCCAGCCAATCCCTTTCCTTTTGTTTTGAGACCCGTGTACCAAGCGTCTGATGTATTTTTGTTATTTATGTTTGATTTTGGTCTATAATATTTATATACTTTACTTATTTTATGGCAGAATGGATATTAATCGTATACTTATTTCACCGTATTTTATTGGTGTTGCTTTTAGATGCTTCTGGAAATCTGGGGCGTCACAATAAACTGCACTCTTGATAACATGGCATTAATGCTAAATTTTCTATTTTAAATTTTAAAATTTTAAAATTTTTGTTATATACATCCATTTTAAATATAATTATATTTTTAGAACCCACTTATCGTAAATTATAAAACAAGATCTATGTTAAATATAAAACAATATTTAGAACCTTGTTCGAACATTAGCAGATAGTAAATAGTAATGTATCATAAAAGGTTAATTTAAATTTCAAAAAAGACTTACTTTCCATCGAGATAAGGAATGCCCATTCGTGAATTGGGAGGGATCTCGCCTTGTAAACCGCTTATTACTACGGTTATTTATTGGACAATTTTGTGGTCTTAACTGTAACTTTCATAGCAACGACCCCATCTTGAATCTCTGCATACCTGTTATAAACATTAACAAAATAAACATTAGGTTATGTTTGGCATCAAGATTAAAAGTCATAACTTTATACTTTTTTTGCTTAAAGAAAAAAAAATAGAGTTTAAAAACAAAAACTCACTAATTGTTTAGTTACTAGCAACTTAAAACAATATGCATGCAACCAAATAAGTTTTTTATTTATTTGATTTGAATTTTAAAAGACAGAAAGTAGGAGCCCAGTTGAGATAAATTCTTTATATAAATTTTTTTGTTTATAATGTCTTTTTTTAACATTAGTCCAAATCAATAAAAAAAAGAATATTTTAATCAAAAATAATTTAAAAAAAGTTCAGATAAGATGAAAAACAGGTACTTAATTTAAAACTTTTATATGGCTTTTCTGTTTTTTAGTAACTTTTTTTCCAACTTGAAGAAAAATGATCTTACTTTTTAAAATTTATCTCATCACGACATATTGAAAAGATAAAAAAAATAATTAAAATAGGAAAATAATAAATAATAAAAAAGTCTTAATTAAGCTAGCCCAAACATAAAAAATCGGATTGTCAAACACCACTTAAATTTCAAAGATACTCATTGGCAAGCCCACTAGTTTGAGGATGCTATTATATACTGCGATGCATAGTGTAAACATATAAGGAATGCCTGTAGCCCTAAATTCAAGCACAGTTGCAGCACCAATTCTCTTCACAAGCTTCGAATCCCTACAAGAGATAATAGTTAATTCAATAAGTAATTATAATCACACTCTAGCTAGGAAGGCTACTATTACGCATAATATTCAGCACCAATTCTCTTCACAAGCTTCGGATCCCGGCAAGAGATAATAGTTAATTCAATAAGTAATTATAATCACACTCTAGGAAGGCTACAATTACACATAACATTCAGATCGAAGCAGCAATTCCATATGGTATTTATTATTACTAAAACTAGTAACTTATAAGTTATAACTTGCAGTAAAAGTTTGAGTATTTGATAAAATTTGTAACTTATAATCGAAATAGAAGAAAAAATAGTTATAAATTGTAGCAGAACATGTTGGTATTTAGAAAAACTTATAGTTTATAGCTAAAATTAATAGTAAAAAACTAAAAATTACTAGCAGTAGCTTTGCCAAACATCTACTTTTATAAAGGCCTTGGAAAGTTCATTTATAAATCAAATAATTTTAATGTCATTATCTTTTGTTTACAATCTTTGAATATATATATTGATGGATTCAAGAAATTAGTTTAGAGGGAATACTTATACAATGTTAATTTTATGTTTTGATCAAGAATTTTTTATTTTATCACCTCGTCTTAATAAAAAGAATCGAAAAGTATATTAGTTTGATTAAATAATTAAAATTTTAATTAAAAACAAAAATAAATATAATAAAATAAGAAAATAAGTATTTATCCAAAATGAGGCCATAACTATTGTCATTCCATAGATTTCATATATATATATATATATATATATATATATATATATATATAATCCTCTTCATTTTAATTCTCCTTGAAAAATTTAGGATAGCGTTTTGATGTTCCAACAACATTATGTTTTGGCACGCCTAAGGATCACTTCAGTATTATTTTAATGATTTAATTTGTTTATTTTATTATTTTTATTTTATGGATTATGTATATAAGAAAATCAAATAACCATATATATATTCACACTA
>JAULJZ010208256.1:0-18894 GCA_032270985.1 Heliamphora pulchella | reverse complement strand
AAGATCATTGGGTCGTCTCGGATCGTTGTTCTACATCAAAGAAACTCGAACAAGTTTCTTGAAGGTATATTTAATAACAATATATCAGTTTTATGTTATCGTTTTTCATGAAAAATGCACGCACCGTTTTTTACGGTCACGGCGCCTGATCTAAATTTTTTTTCTTCCGCGTTCCAACAAAAGGGACTCCGATAACCCAAGTTAAAATGTAGGGATGCTCATGATGTACAATATGCTTCTCGTGTGCAATTAATTATAGCATGGCATGTAAACACAGTATGGCACGAGGTACAACTTGCTAAAGCATCAAGTACAAGCATGCGAAACATAACCATAATTTATGTGACATAGAATTGGACTATGGGCAAGAGTTCTCTTCATCAAAATTATCATTTTCATACACTAATCACTCACAAAGTTCGTATAAGTTCACATACTCAAATTCCATAAAGCAACATGCCATTTGCACAGTTAGCAAATTTTAGATAAATGTTCAATTGCTAGTTTTAAAGTTGCGATAGTACTTTGAAGCACTTAGACATTGATTTAATTTTTACAATTTGAACCCCAATTTGATAAAAATATTTCCTACAACTTTTATGTTTTTCACTAAGGTTAGATTCTAGAGCAAAAGGGTCATTTAATTTAATTTATGGAAAACCATTAAGCATTTTACAGAAAAAAGTGCAAAATTTAGACCTCTGTTGGCCACGGTTTTGGAGCATAAATTCAAGGGCTATGGTTCTATTTCTTGGTGAGGTTTTAGTTTAAAGTGTCCCCTACAAGTTTCATGTTTTATGCTAGGAAAAGTTGTTTGGAAAAAGTTGGAGATTTTGGCTAATTTATAAAAAGGGTTCAGTCAGCCTAAAAAGGATCTGCATAATTTGTTTTTAACAGAGAATGCTCAAAATCTTTGGGGTATCATCTGAGGGTATTTTGGGCTTGTTTTTTATCAGTATTTAATTTACTATGTTAGATACACTTTCCATATTTACCACTTTAGGATTTAGCTTCTAAAATGTTAGGTTTCTTGTCTCACAAAAATGTGTGACAAAGAGGTCTGTCAGTCACTGAATCTCAACAGTGACTTTGGGAAGGGTTTTAACCTATCAATACTTCATATGGTTGGCTCATTTTTGGTGGACAGAAAGCTAAACATGTCCTCTAAACGTTTTATGTTTTGACCAAAGCTCGGTTCTCACTTTAAATTAGAATTTTTAGGTCTGTAACTCAGAGTGGTCATGTCATGCCCCAAACTCCGGTCCACGTGAACACCCAAAAACAAACAACCACAACACCCATTCTGAGAATAGACGCTCAAAATAAACATACATGCATTGTATATAAATGCCAAATGGCATACATTATAAGGCTCCAACGCCGAAAAACATATATTAAGCATACATGATACAGACAGAAACAAAAAGAAAGACTATAACTCTTCCAGCTCTTCAGCACCTCCTATCAACCAGCGTGGCCAGCACCTGAAGAAAAGCAAATCCCACACTATGAGCTAAGGCTCAGCAGAAACTAGACAAACATGCAATATAAACAAAGCATGCTAGAAAATCGAAGTGAAGGCTTAGACTCTCGTTCAAGCCTTGAAAATAGTTTTCACATGCAAACAGGAAAAGCGAGGATACAAACCATCTTTTGACTCACTCACAGGAGCCTGAAAACAGTTGAAAAAGGGTTTTTAGATCGTGAATCACCCGACTCTTAAAACAATTTGAAAATTGGTCTATTCGTCCCATAATGCAGTACATGCAATCCATGATATATACAACCGGCCCTCACACGCCGCAACCATAGTCCTAACACTGAGATAGAGATCCGTACATAAACATATATTTTTGGGATAAAACCGTATACTATGGGATAAAACCATGGACCAACCATCGGGTAAAACCGCAAACCAAACCACGGGATAAAATCGCATACTTTACCGTAAGCCACGGGATGGAACCGCCGACCATGGATTATACCACGAGATAAAATCGTAAACCAAACCATGGGATAAAACCGCATACTTTACTGTAAGCCACGGGATGGAACCACCGACCACGGATTATACCACGGGATAAAACTGTATACTGCGGGATAAAACCGCACACCACGGGATAAAACCGCATATTACAGGATAAAACTGAATATTACGGGATAACACTGAACATACCTATACATAGCCTAATCAGGATTTAAATGCATAAAGCCACGTAATGTCATTACATTTCACAAACCATGTCACATGCTACACACGCGACTCATATAACACTTGCAACCCATGCAACATATACCATATGCATCCGTTTTGCATATTCCACATAAGCATGCTTAATAAACTGTAATTATAAATGCATCAAACCAGCTATAAGCGCACATAGCCATATAACCTCAAATTGTGACATCCCTCACCACAAAACCTGACATCTGCTCACCTGAACAACCCATTCACAAATCGGGACCCGGCCATTCACCGGGATAACCAACACTTAACCCGAAGATCGACACGTAAACCTCCCTCAGACCGATTCTTTCCAGAACCTCACCTCAAAATCGAACCACGGACCTACACGTCCTGAGCATAACCAACACGCACACAACCGTGCCACAACTCTCCAAATCTAACCATGCACGTCAACCCAAGGACGACATCTAAACAAAACATCCGAGGCCACACACGACCCCCAAACCACCACACGATAAATCGAACCCCAAAAGGAATCCACAGGTATTTGAATCCACTAATTTTCATAAATTAATCAATTGAATACCATAGGACGCCAATCAAAAATCCAAAAAAACAACCACTAAACCAGAAAACAAACACTAAACACCCACACAAGGTTCAGTCGACTGGACCTCCCTCCCAGTCGACTGAAAACTCTCGGGAGAAACCAAAACCAAAAAAAAACATGCTAGCAACAAACCAGTCGACTGACCACCAGGTCCAGTCGACTAGACCCAAAACAGAACCTTTCCAGTCGACTGACCATCCAAACCCAAGATCCAGTCGACTGATCACCCTCGGAAACTATTTTTAAGCCACGGTTTTAACTCCCAAAACCTCGAATCGAAGCCTCGAAACTCCCATCCAACACCCTCGGACATCCACACGCCTAAGCCTAACCTCAAAACCATAAAAGAAACTTTTGAAACACGATTCCATCCACCGAAATCGAAGAAACACGATTTTAAACCCAAAACCTAACTTTACAGAAAATTAGATCTACAACAATCCGACCGGTAAAAAGACACCCGATTACACGTAGCACTCTTATAAAACATACAGGTCTAGAATCCTACTTCGGTGAGTTCAAAACTCGACGTCTCGATCCATGTGCAAAATCGAGCTTCGTCGAAATCAAATTCTGACCGGATGGTTGCGTAGCCCACCATGCCAAAAGCAAAGATCCACAGTTGGATCGTCAGAAATCGAGCCTCGGGCCCCCGAGAACTTAGAGAGAAGGTAGAGAGAAAACAGGAAGCTTGTTGGAGAAGTTTTGAAAAATATCTTTATGAAAATATCTAACTCCAGATATTTATAGGCCTCCAAAATATTTTTTTTTTGAAAATTTGAAATTCACACCACAACGGCCAACGGCCACAGGAACCTACTCCGCATGCATATCTAAACCTGATCATGTATGAAAAGTAATAAAAACATGCTCAAACGAAAACACGTAACGCGCGTCTGAAAATGCCGAAAAAAAAAGGGTCAAGGTCCCACAACTCTACCCCCTTAAGGGAATTTCGTACCCAAAATTCAACTCAAGGTCAAAGAAAACAACCCGTGGATCACAATCAACACAGGTACATGAGATGGTTAGCCAAACCATTCGTAGGATATAATCAAACACGGTCAGGCATCCTAGACAACGGCTAGCTATCTCAAAGACACGGGATCTACAACTCACCCCCAACCTCACATCATCATCAACCGCTGCCTCAACACAGCATACCACCCACAGAATCCATTATCAACTCCCAAACAGATGCAATAAGAAAACTGACCCACGCAGACTAAGAAAGTATCTCTGCTCGCTGAAGGCATATCTGCATCTTCTGGCACGACTGGTGCCCTGGAAGCTATGAGGGAATATGCTTGGGGCAATCCCACTCTGGCCTGTCCACCAGAACTCGGCGCTATCGGTTGTCGCACCGATTGAACTAAAGTGCTCCTACCTGCCATCTGAGAAGTTTGAATCGCAGGATATTGCTGTCGCTCCTGCACATACGAAGCCTTCGGTGTACCAGCCATGCTCGACGCATCCTCCCTTTGGGGACCAGTCCTGTAGATGTGTCCAATTTGACCACATTTGTAACAAATTGACAACTCCATCCCCTGTGATTGATCCTGTATGGAACTCTGAGACTGCCTCAACTATGGCTCCCTAGACTGCCTCGGCTGCAGGCAATCTGGTAAACGATGCCCCGACTGCCTACATCGAAAACATATGACCTCCCTCTGCTCTAGTCTCCCAGATGAAGCCACTGATGGAGATGGTGCAGAGAACTTCTGTGATCCAGATGGATGAAAACTGGGACCAGAGGACCTCTGCCTCTTGTTGGAACGCCCAGCTGTCTGCGCCTCTGCTCCGCCCTGCGGTATCCTAGCCTCCCTAGAAGCTTGGATCCCAATCATGGTGTTCTCCACCCTCGCTGCTGCCTCCACCAGCTTCGTGAACACATGAATCCCCATTGCTACCACACGCTCTTTGATCGTCGGTCTCAGACCCCGCTCAAACCTCATAGAATGTAGCTCGTCTATGCTCACCAACTCAGGTGCAAATCGGGACAGGCACGTGAACCTGGACTCATACTGCATGACGTCCATCGCCCCCAGGGTAAGAGTGTAGAACTCCTCCCTGTACAAATCTCTCCTCAAAGATGGGAAGTATTTCTCCAGAAACGATCCCGTAAAAGCTACCCAAGTAACTCCTGCAATAGTCCTAGCATATTTCCACCAAGCGTGAGCAGCACCCCTCAGTTGAAAGGTGGCAAATGAAACCTGCAACTCATCCTCCATATTCTGCAGTGTGTCAAGGATTCGCGTTACCATCTCCAACTACTCAATCACTACAATAGGATCAGGATCTTCGGTAAAGGTAGGCGGATCCATGTGCCTAAACTCCCGCATTGCCACAGTTACCCTCGCCTTAGGCACTCTCTCCCTAATAGCCTCACCTTTACAAGTCTCAACCAGCTGCTAGATAGAGCCAACCAGCACATTCCCAGGGGAGCATTTGCATCCCCAGCATCAGGGATAGGAATATCCCCTTGGCCAACAGCACGGCCACGGCCTCGATCACGGCCTCGCCCTCGTCTCGCTGACATCGCGTCTATATGAAAGAAAACAACATATAAGATGCAGCACCTAGCATGAACATAAACGTTAAACACCTAGCATGCAAACACATAGCCACATAAGTTCATGCTAAATAAACCCCACATACTGAGGAGAACCAACAAGAATGACACGTCAATCTAGATAACCTACTCAGATTCTCTGCTAGAAATCACGTCAGCTAAACGCATTTCTAACTTGGATCCCAAGTTTGTTAACCTAGACGCCCAAAGGCAGGACTATCAATCCTAAGATTCAACGTCCATACTCACATATAAACAACATTCACGTATGACCCGCATGCTATCACATTCATATTATCAAAACATTTAAACATATGTAGTCAAGTACACGCAATCAACCTCACACAGTGATGCAACCTCTTCCCACGCTCTTAGGTATTCGAACCTGGAGCTCTGATACTAATTTGTCACGCCCCAAACTCCGGTCCACGTGAACACCCAAAAACAAACAACCACAACACCTATTCTGAGAATACACTCTCAAAATAAACATACATGTATTGTATATAAATGCCAAAAAGCATACATTATAAGGCTCCAACGCCGAAAAACATATATTAAGCATACATGATACAAACAGAAACAAAAAGGAAGACTATAACTCTTCCACCTCTTCAGCACCTCCTGATCAACCAGTATGACTGGCACCTGAAGAAAAGAAAATCCTACACCGTGAGCTAAGGTTCAGTAGAAACTAGACATGCATGCAATATAAACAAAACATGCTAGATAATCGAAGTGCATGTTTAGACTCTCTTTCAAGCCTTCAAAACAGTTTTCACATGTAAACGGAAAAGTGAGGATATAAACCATCTTTTGACTGATTCACAAGAGCCTGAAAACAGTTGAAAAAGAGTTTTTAGATCATGATTCACATGACTCTTAAAACAGTTGAAAAATTGGTCTATCTGTCCCATAATGCAGTACATGCAATCCATAATACATACAACCGGCCCTCACACGCCGCAACCATAGTCCTAACACTGAGATAGAGATCCGTACATAAACATACATTCTCGGGATAAAATTGTATACTATGCGATAAAACCATGGACCAACCACGGGGTAAAATCGCAAACCAAACCACGGAATAAAACCGTATACTTTACCGTAAGCCACGGGATGGAACCGCCTACCACGGATTATACTACGGGATAAAATTGTAAATCATGGGATAAAATCGTATACTGCGGGATAAGACCGCACACCACGGGATAAAACCGCATATTACAGGATAAAACTGAATATTACGGGATAACACTGAACATACCTATACATAGCCTAATCAGGATTTAAATGCATAAAGCCACGTAATGTCATTACATTTCACAAACCATGTCACATGCTACACACGCGACTCATATAACACTTGCAACCCATGCAACATATACCATATCCATCTGTTCTGCATATTCCACATAACTATGCTTAACAAACCATAATTATAAATGCATCAAACCAGCTATAACTGCACATAGCCATATAACCTCAAACCGTGACATCCCCCGCCACAAAACCCAACATTCGCTCACCCGAACAACCCATCCACAAACCAGGACCCGTCCATCCACCGGGACAACCAACACCTAACCTAGAGATCGATACCTGAACCTCCCTCTGACCGATTCATACCAGAACCTCACCTTAAAATCGAACCACGAATCTACACGTCCCGAGCATAACCAATACACACACAACCGTGCCACAACTCTCCAAATTTAACCATGCATGTCAACTCAAGGACGGCATCTAAACAAAACATCCGAGGCCACACACGACCCCCAAACCACCACACGACAAATCGAACCCCAAAAGAAATCCACAGGTATTTGAATCCACTAATTCCCATAAATTAATCAATTGAATACCATAGAACGCCAATTGAAAACCCAAAAAAAAAAACAACCACCAAACCATAAAACAAACACCAAACACTCACACAGGGCCCAGTAGACTGGACCTCACTCCTAGTCGACTGAAAACTCTCGAGAGAAACCAAAACCAAAAAAAAAACAAACCAGTCGACTGACCACTAGGTCCAGTCGAATGGACCCAAAACAGAACCTTTCCAGTCGACTAGTCCCCCCTAGCCTAGTCGACTGACCAGCCAAACCCAAGTTCCAATCGACTGATCTCAAGATCCAGTCGATTGATCACCCTTGAAAACTGTTTTTAAGCCATGATTTTAACTCCCAAAACCTTGAATCGAAGCCTCGAAACTCCCATCCAACACCCTCGGACATCCACATGCCCAAGCCTAACTTCAAAACCACGAAAGAAACTTTCGAAACACGATTTTAAACCCAAAACCTAACTTTACAGAAAATCAGATCTACAGTAATTCGACCGGTAAAAAGACACCTGATTACACGTAGCACCCTTATAAAACATACAGGTCTAGAATCCTACCTCGGTGAGTTCAAAACTCGACGTCTCGATCTACATGCAAAACCGATCTTCGTTGGGATCAAATTCTGACCGGATGGCTGCGTAGCCCACCGTGCCAAAAGTAAGGATTCGCTGTTGGATCGTCAAAAACCAAGCCTCGGGCCCCCGAGAACTTAGAGAGAAGGTAGAGAGAAAACAGGAAGCTTGTTGGAGAAGTTTTAAAAAATATCTTTATGAAAATATCTAACTCCAGATATTTATAAGCCTCTAAAATATTTTTTTTAAATTTTGAAATTCGCACCACAACAGCCCACGGCCCCGGGAACCTACCCTGCATGCATATCTAAGCCTGATCATGCATGAAAAGTAATAAAAATATGCTCAAACAAAAACACGTAACGCACATCTGAAAATGCCAAAAAATGAAAACGGGTCAGGGTTCCACAGGTCATGATCTGACACTGTTTGGAAAAAATGACATATTTTGAGTTCTACCCAACGAAATCACTTCAAACCAATTTTTTATGAAAGAGAACTCAAAAATATAGGTGTGGAAATAAAAATCACTTTAAGATGATATTTGTACAGTTAGTTATGATGTTTTAAAGTTCGGAGAAGAATGTTGGTAAGTTCAGAAAATCAGATTACTTAGGGTTTTAATAGCTTAGCTCATGCGGTGTCCATTTTTGATATGTTTTCTTTGCATGCATGTCATAAAATCATATAAACAAAAACTACAGAACATACTTAAGCCATGAAATGCAAAAATATACACATGCAAATACATGCAAACCTTGTTACACAAAAAGTCCATAAACTACTCTTACGACGCCTTTTTAAGTTATTTTTTGTTTCTTACTTTTAGGATTTCTTATAGAGATGGATTGAGGGCTATTTCATGAGAGATTATCAAAGGGTTTTAGGATATTTACTTACCTTGTTGGATGTTCAATAGGTTGTAGGAGAATAGGACTTAGCTCTATAGCACCTCCTTTGATCCTTTCCTCCTCATTCTTTCTTCCTTCTCTCTTCTTCTCTCCTTCTTTTTTGAAAATACTTACAAATTTTTGGTGGTTTCTCTCTCTCACCTCTCAGCCGAATTCATGAAGGGGAAGGGTGTTTGGCATGTTGGTTTTTACAGAAAAAAGATAAAGGAGATTTAATTATTGTGTGTAAGAAAAATTTTGAATTTTCTAATTCTCTATTGGTTGCATGGGGTGATGGCCTCTATTTGAGAAATACATATCTGATATTTTTCAGGTGGGAGAGCCGGCTGGGGTCTGTTTGGGACCAAAAGCTAATTTTCCATTAATGTTGGGTTTAAATTGCATTTTGGTACCATTTTGTGCAAGAAAATGGATAAAATATTAATTTTACGTATTTTTTTGGTATCTAAACCTATTAAAATCTATTATATTAATGTGTTTGTAGTTAATTTAGTCTTCCCATAATTTATCATAATTTTGATAGTAATTAATTAAATAAGTGTAGGTTTTTAACCTAAATTAAGTTAGTTTGACTAGAATTGACTTTTTGACTTATTTATTGTATAGAGATTTTAAATAATTATTTGTTTGCTTTAATTAGCCTATATTATTATATTATTATATATATTACTTGTATAAAAAGTATTAGGTCAAAATAATGCTTAATTAATACATCTTTTCTCATTTTTAAGCTTAAAAAGGCAAAAAATAGCGTTGGGCACATATCCCTAGGTGGCAGGCCTTGCAAGGGTAATTTGATCATTTTTATTGTTATTTTGTCTTTTATTAATTAATTGTACATAAATATCTAAGTTTGGGTGTCCATGTATCAAGTTTTGAATTTTTAGAACTTTTTGTTGTATTAGGGGAAAAATGATCATTTTTTCCTATTTATGAGAATTTTTTATTTTTAATTTTATATTTTATGTTATTTACTTAATTTAGGCCATCCCAGAATTTTTTTGTGTATTAGGGCTTTGCCTCTGAGTATTGGGTTTTTTTAAGGCTTTCAGGTCAAATTAGGGTTTTCGGGTTAATTAGGATTTTTTTTATTCATGTAGCGACCTAAGTTCTTATTGTTTATCCGTTGCTAATACTAGAGGTTGGGCTAAATCGCTCTCCGGGTAGTTAACAGTCCAGGCTGTGACAACTAAGGTCCGGGTTGAGTGGTTACAATCTAGATGGTTACTACTAGGGTTCGGACTGGGGTGTTACAACATATGCTCTAGCCTGCAGAGCTCTGGTCTGTCCACTGTGACCATGGGCCGTCGGCTGCCTCACAGACTGTTCTGAGGCACCCCCTTTCGCAAACCTAGATGTCTAAGCCCTAGGTTGCTGATAAGTCTGTCGCCCCTGTGCGTGCGGAACAACTGGCGCTCCTGCACTCTGAGCACTCCCTCCTCAGTGACAGTACTTATGAATATGCCCAAACTGACCGCACCCAAAACATACTGGGGGCTCTCTCCCCTGAGACTATCCCTTCTGTGGACAATTCGTCACTTGATGTCCAGGCTACCCGCACCCATAACAGTTGATCTCTCTCTGTTCTTGCCTTCCCGTCGAGGCCACTGAAGGTGTAGGTGTAGAAAACTGGGGCTGATACGATCCCACTGAACGAGATCTCAGACCAGACGACCACTAGCGCTTTTTCCTGCGTCCCTGGAATTGTGCATCTCCACTGCCCTGCTGGCCCCTACTCTCCCTAACCCTGCGCCTCTCTGCCATCGAGTTCTCTACTCTGATAGTGGCTTACACATCCTCAATGTAAATCTAAAAACCCAGCGCTGCAGTCATATCCTTAATTGCAAGTCAAAGGCCCCATTCAAACCTTTTAGTGCGCAACTCCTCTGTTGACACCATCTCAGGTGCAAACCAAGACAGATTCGCGAACTTGGCCGCATATTGGACCACATTAAGGTTCCCTTGGACAAGGGAAAGAAACTCCTCTCGGTATGTATCTCTGGAAGAACCCGGGAAGTACTTCTCTAAAAAGGCCCTAATAAAAGCGGCCCACGTGCCATTCACCGTGGTTTTGGCAAACTTCCACCATTCCCTAGCATTCTCCTGAAGTTGGAATGCCGCCAACTTCACTCGCAAGACATCCTCCTCGATCCCCAGGGTATCCAAGATGGTCGTGGTTACTTCCAACCATTTGGTAGCAACTTTGGGGTTCGACTCTCCAGAAAAGGTTAGAGGATCCAACCGCCGAAATTCTCTCATTGCCACAGAGGCCCTTGGCTTAGGAGCCCTCACTCAAGCCCTGGTCAACTCAGCCATCACTCTCAGTGTAGCAAGCATCTCCTGTACAATATCAGCACTTCCCACGTGCTCCTGCGGGGCATGATCATCCCCTTCTTTCGGAACTTGGACAGAAGCACGACCTTAGCCACAACCCCGTCCTCGTCCTCCCCGCGTGGACATAATTCTATATAAAGGCAATATGACAGGATAAGCTTTCATACAACATGTTATTACCAACATAGTCATAACATTTATAAGCATGCTAACACATAGCCACTTAATATGTAAACACATCTCACATACCGAGGAGAACCAACAAGACAGACGCGTCAATTTGGATAACCTATTTAGATTCCTTACTAGAAAATACGTCAGCCAAATGCGTTTCTAACTTGGCTTCCAAATATGTTAATCCAAACGCCCGAATGCAAGACCAATCAATCCTAAGATTCAACCTCCATACCCACATATATACAAACTATCATGCTCAACAAGCTATCAGCATGTTATAAAAAACGTTTAAATACATGCAAGCAAGCATATGTAATCATCCTCACTAGGTGATGCGCCCTCTTTCCCATGGCTCTTAGGTATTCGAACCCAAAACTCTGATACTAAGTTGTCACGCCCCAAAAATCAGGATTACGTGAAATGCCCACCAAACCACCATTTTTGTAAAAAGATAAGATTTTACTAGTAAAGCAATCATCCAAAAATAATACAGCTTTTGGAATTAAAAGAGTACCTAAGGTTCATCTCTTTGGTAACATACATGCATAATATATCTCGCTTCAAGGCATACAAAACATGCCTTCATAAACAGGCAACATATATAGGAATACATGTTTCTACAACAAAAAGAGAAACTATATAACAGTCTTCCACCATCACGAGCACCTCGATATCAACTCCACGTGATCATCAACACCTGAAAAAGGTTTTAAAAAAATCCCACTACGTGAGCCGAAGCCCAATAGAAACAGACTATGATGCAGTAAAGTAGGATATGTAATCATATAGTAAAATTGACCAATCACATGAGCCTCAATGGTTTTACCTTAAAAAAAAAAACACAAAACCCCAGACATCTAACAATGCCTAACAATACCATAAGCATATACAACAAGGTCATATACATGTCGTACTATTTTACAATCTTTTACCGCAGGACAATCACTTGCCCCCATACACAATTCTTAGCGATCTTTCACCGCAGGACAATCGTATGCCCCCATATACAATTCTTAGCAGTCTTTTACCGCAGGACAATCATATACCCCCATATGCAATTCTCCGTCTGATTAAACAAATAAAAGTACGCACACAGCCATGTACTAATTATTTACATACATGTTGTCATATCATTCTCATAATCATAGAATGGTTTCACATCTCATTGAAATATTTAACTCAACGCTCAACTCTAAGAGTTAGCTCAAAACCACCAGAAATACAGTTTTCAAGATTTTCATAAAACTTTTGTTTTCAAATCTACCTTTTGAAAACCAAACATCCACAAGTCAAACCAAGAAAATCACAAAACATACTTTTTACCCGAAAAATAAGATTTAAACATAAGTATAACATTTAGAGCATTTTCAACAGGTGAAAAGGTCTATAATTGCACGTAGCACCCTTTAAAGACAACATAGTCTAGGATCCTACCTTGGTGAGTCAAAACTCGAAGCCTCGTAAATCGAACCTCATCAGAACGAGAATCTGACCAGATGGAAGCGAAGCCGACAACGTGAATAACAAGGATCCACAAGCTGATCATCAAAAACTAAGCTCGGGCACCACAAAAATCTAGAGAGAAGGTGGAAAGTTTGAGAGAAAAATGATTTTTTGTAAAGAAAACAGGCGCTGGAATACTTATAGGCCTCAGCAAATAGGGCATCCAGTCGACTGGATTACCAATCCAGTTGATTGAAGGAGTTCTGGATCTCGAAAACTCCTCCACCGCCACACCTCAGTCGGCTAGATGGCTCTATCTAGTTGACTGGATAAGCCTACTGTCGACCCAGTCGACTGGGTCACCTAGTCCAGTCGACTGGACTATTGGAAAAAATGACCCTCAGCTCCAGAATAGGTTTTTCAACCCTGGGACTAATCAAACAGGCTTTAACGAAACCCGAGAAAGCGTAAAATACATTTGTACATGCTGTTCTTCAACATTAAAATATAAAACATACACCGAAGATATGCGTATAACGAAAAGAAACATGTTGAACATGTATATATCATAAAATAAAATGAAATCGGGTCTCATAAGTTACAAGACAAAACGTCATGATGTTAACCTTAAATTCATAGATTTACAAATAGTGATCGTATTCTTTATTCTTCTCACTAGATCCCTTATGCTTAATAAATATTATCACATTAATGGGAGCATATGAATTCAATTTCAAGCATCAATTACGATAAAACCAATGTTGTATCTTAAATAAGCCTCCGTTCTTTGATTCATCAACCGCCAATTCAAATAGCATGAAAAAAAAATCCCATTTCCATCGATCAACTTGATTCTCATAGAATTGAACTATAATTCCCCTTTCTAATACCACCCATCATGAGATACATAACTTAATCTACTCGTTATGTTCAACCCTTCTTATCAATTCGGCGTATTCACCATCTTAACCTGAGGTTTGTACACAAGTTTCACTAATCTTTAAGCCAAACAAAGATTAAATCAACATATCATTATTTTTCCCCATATCTGCGCCAGCCGACTCAAGTTTACACAAACAAAGTTTTCGAATATTTAAATTAAATCAACATTCAAACTCATCGTCTCAAAATAGTAAGTTACCAAATTCTAACCTTCCCTTGGATACTCAAATTTCACAAACGTGAGTGCACTCAAACATCATAGCTTACAATGTTGATATCTAAATTCCCGAATTCTCTAATTAATTTATTAAATCAACCCGAAAACCTTACAATATCAGGTTCTAAGACTCCTACAATTTACATGGTACTCCAATTTCCATCATTTCGGTTAAAGTGGTATGAGATCAAATCAAATACCCCAAAATATTAAGCTAGGACTTTTAATGAATCTCCCAAATTGTACAATTTCATTCCAAGTTTAACCTTCACAACCTAACTCAACAAGTTACATAGCTCAAATATCTCACTCTAGGTCCCAAATTCATCACTTCACCGAATTATCATGAAATCATCTCATTTAATGATAATCTTAGATTAAGATTTTAACCAAAACTCATCTTAAATTTTTAGATTTAATGTTTTAACTAAGAAACCACCCACATGAGAGCAAAAATCACCAAATAGTCAAGATCCTACCTATGCCTACATTCGATCCCTCACCTTTGAGATACAATGCTTCCTTGTATTGTGCTTACCACCAAGGTCATGGGCATTTGATCAACATATGTATGAGGTTACGTCATGAGATCCAGGATCTCATTGACAACAAGGTTATTCCACTGCCATCTGTTGCTCAGAAACCAAACGTTACAACTAATCCACTATCGAATCATGCTAAGAAGGCCAGGGTGAACTGTATGTATTTGGGGCAGCCAAAGGATCTTAGTCAGTATATTTATTCAGCGTATCTATATCGTGCCCATGTGTTTCAGCTATTGAGGATCAATTGCTTTGTTCACTGATTATGGCTGAAAATGGTTGGGACATGATGGAAGAGTGGAATGACGATGCTTGGGAGGGATACCAAATGGTGATTCAAGCCAACAACCAGAAAGAGCATAATGAGGATGATGATTAGCTGTTAGATTACCCAGTACGGCCAAATGGGTTTGGCCATATGCTAGATGGCATTGTTCTTCCTCAGCTTTTTAAGGAAGAAGTTCATGTTGATGAAATGCAGTCCTACTGGCTGGTTCGAATTGTGCTAAAATCAGACGGAGATGAGTGGATTGAATTTTGGGCTACCCGGGAATAGCAAGTAGATTACATCGAGGAGGACATTTAGGGGCTAGATGATATCAACAACACATGGGCAACAGAAAACGAAGAAGAAAGGAAGGGAAGATCAGAGTGCGTCAATCTGAACGATCTATGAGAATTTGAAAGCTCTCCACACGCTGTTGAGGTCAGATAATCCGAGAATGCAGTGCCAGGATTATAGGATCCTAAGGAAGGAGTAGAACATCTGACTAAGAATGGGTGGCATTTCAAGTCGACTCAATTAGAAAAGGGGCAACCAAGTGGGAATGGAAAGGAGAAAGAGCAAGAAGAAGAATATGATGCTGTATTGAAGTAGCAGAAAAAGACTCAAGCCAATATCAGTAACTAGGGTTTGCTGATGGCTTCACACTAGCACCCGCACCGAACAACCGTGTTAAAGGTTTTGAATAAGACCAACGTATTGATAGACGCAACTCCAGAACAATTAATTGGGTTGATAATGCCAGCTGTAGAGCCTAAGGTGATTTCTTTTTCTGATAAAGATTTACCGTTAGAAGGGAGAAATCACAATAAGCCATTGCACATCACCGTCAAGTGTCTGGAGAAGTGGGTTCCCGTAACGCTTATCGATAATGGTTCAGCATTGAATGCCTATCCACTCAGAACTATAATCTGCCTGGAAATGAAGCCAGACCATTTCACGCCCTGTAATCAAGGAGTTTCGGCTTATGATAATATAAGGAGGGATGTACTTGGATTGGTATCATTTGATGTGTCGGTCGGGCCTTTGGAAACCTCGGTGGAGTTCCATGTGCTAGATGTCCTAGCATCTTTCAATTTGCTGTTGGGGCGATTCAATCTGTTGTTGGGGTGACCTTGGCTCCATGACCCCAAAGTATAAGTTGTTCCCTCTACTCTTCACCAGAAACTAAAATTGGTTAAGAATGGGGTAGTACTAACTATCCATGGAAGAGATAGTATACAACCCCCAAAAGAAGATGGCTCGACTCTCTTAGAAGTCCAGCATGGAGAAGGGGATGTATCACTCAGTGGGTTCCAATTCGATGAGGCTTAGGCTGTTCAGATGTTACTAAAGGAGGAAGAGAGCTACATCAACCCTTATGCGGTTACAATGATGAGATAAATGTCTTATTTTTCGAGAATGGGGTTGTGTCGCAAGCAATAAGGAATTCGAAAGCCCATTCAAGTGTTTCCAATCTCGTAATGTTTTGGCCTCGGATACAAGCTGATGGACGAAGATTTGGAGGGGTTAAACACAGGCAAAAAGGAAATAAGGTCAAGTATTCGGGAATATTGAATAGTTACTTTGTCAAGGAAGGTAAAGATTTCTCGTACTGTGGCTTTCCGGAGCCGTGGATTGATGAAGAAACAAATCAGATGCAACCAGGATTGGAAATCTTCTTTAACCATGAACTGCCTAACACAGAGGAAGAGGAAGCTTTGGGAGGAAAGGAAGGAGAGAAGAAGAAAAGGGAGAAAGACTAGGCTGACGAATTAGATGGCATGGGGGCTTTGTTTATTGCTCAGATGTGTATAACTGATCAGGACTGTTTGATGTTGGGCTACAACACACCAGCTGATTACACCAGGCTTATCGTGGATGCGGCTGCAAAGGATGTTAAAAATTGGTCCTTAGAGTCTTGTAATTTGCATGATGCATGCCTCAGGTCTGAGTTATGTGAGTCCGTGTCAGAGAGCACATATGTCTGTGCATCTTCCCCTGCTGTTGCTTTCGAGCTTGTAATCCCTTCTCTCTATAATGAAATGAACAAGATTCCAGGTTACTCTATTTTGTTTGATTTATTTCATATGCTTTTCGTTAATTTTGAATTCGACAGGAATATCCCCAAAGAAATAAATTTTTTAATAAAAAGAGAAGAAGAAATGCATGGTCAACCTATAATTGAAGAAACTTTGTCAATAAATCTGGGTAATAAAACTAATACACAAATTATACAAATTGGGTCTTCATTATCTTTAGTTGAACGTGAGCAGTTAATAACTTTATTAAAAGAATTTAAAGATGTATTTGCATGATCTTACAAGGATATGCATGGTATTGATCCTGACATTATCCAACACCATATCCCTTCGTATCCCGATGCTAAACCGGTCAAACAGAAGCTGAGACGGATATGGCAAAAATGGGCTCTGAAGATCGAAGAAAATGTCACGCCCCAAACTCTGGGTCATGCGAAAAGCCACAGAACAACCACTAAAACTGCCCAAACAAAGGGGTTTAAAACCAGAAGGCTAAAGAAGGCCAAAACCTTTGTAAAAACGTACTACCGAGGGTTTATTGATTTAAAAGAGTAGCCAAAAGACTACGATTGCAGCTCACAGGCCAAGCCTTTAAAGATAAAATACGTGTTTTGAATGAGAAAATCTTTTTGTTTCAAAAGAAGCATAGGCCGTTCCAAAAACCTACCTCGAAGCACAAAGGTTTATATCAAGAAAAAACCATTTGAAAATCCAGTTTGTAAACCATTGAACCTAACAACGAAAAACGTAGTAAGATACTACTGAAAACAACAAACAACCCAAGGTTCTCTCGAAAGCATTAAAACATGCATGCATTCACAATCATTACATATGTTTTATAACATGTTATCTCTAAATATGAAACATATACAAAAAGGTATAAACTACCTAACAAACAAGACAACAGGGTCTTGTTATCAGCCTCCTCTTGGCACCACCGGGTCAACCTATAGGACCACGCTTACCTGAAAAAGATTTTACAGCAAAATTACACACCGTGAGCCGAAGCCTAATAAAAATAGACTATAAAACTGTAAAGCAAATTATGCAATCATAAGCATATGGGCTCAACCACAGGAGCCAAAAAGGTTTTCCATCCTAAAAACCATCAGTTTTTCCATCAGCCTAACACGAGCCTCAAAATAATTTCCATCAGAAAACTCCTGATAACCAACGCGCACACATGAACGCACACACACAGATCACATCCATGTGACCCTACCAACTCGTGGTCAAAATAAGGCACCAATGCTGAACGAGCATATAGATCCAAGTAACGCTACCATCCACATGGCCAACATGAGGCTCCATGGAGTAACGGAACCTTCTATACCCCGACACGACCTGCGTCCTTTCCCGGTTCACTAGCCGGCGGGCAGAGAAACCCAGTCTGCGCAGTTTTTCAGGTCTTTCATCGAGGAGCAACTTGTGCCCAAATTTACTAGATCCAAAAATCTCTGCATGGTCCTTTATTATTGTCACGTTTAAAAATGTATTCGCGTGAGTCCAACTCGGACGGTTCCTCTCACCAACTCACGCAACACTGTGAGTCCAACCCAAAAGGTTCCTCTCACCAAACCCACAGCTCGAATATGGGAAAACACATAAATAATTATACATTGAACATGTATAAAGATCCAATCCATCAATATGGAGATCAACAAAAATATTTTCAAAATATTTTTCTCTGTTTTCAACAAAACGTTTCAAAACAGAAACTCAACCCCGAGAGTTAGCTCTAAACCTCCAAAACACCTGATGAGTGTACGAAAGTACTCTCTAAATACCATTTTATTAGACTAAAATGCTAAAATATAAATAGAAATAAGTGGAATTAATGTGTATTCTTAAATTGAGTTTCTATTTAATTTTGAAAAGTCCTAAGCAGATTTCTTTGTTTAATTTCAGAGTTTAGAGAAGAGAAAGTCAAAGCAATTCAAATTCAAATGAGGACTCCCATAATATTTGAGATCAATTTGGATCAAGAAAAAAGAAGGAAAAGAAATCACAAAAAGGGTCTGCAATCCACGCCTAAAAATTAGGGATATTAGTTCGAGGCAGCCTGGACATCCTTCCGTATTTTAATCATAATTCTCTCATATGATATCGGATTGGCATAATTCAATATGCGTTGGAAAGCTAACACAAAGTGCTACAATTTATTGTGAGATAGAATTTCTCCAATTTGGCCGTTTACTGGGTCAAAAAGGGTCCGTAATCCAAGCCTAAA
>JAULJZ010208235.1:0-18896 GCA_032270985.1 Heliamphora pulchella | reverse complement strand
TTTTTTAAGAAGCTTTGGTATTTTCATTTTTTTCCTTTGTCTACTATTTTTTTGATAAACAAAATAGATGTGTAAATAGGCTATTTCACACACTCTCAAGAAGTATTACACATGTAACTCACAACCAAATTACAGTACTTTTTATCGCACCTACGTTGGGGTCGTAGTTAAAGATTGCCGCGCATTTAAAAATCCGTGCATAAATTTGATCTTTGAACCTAAGTTTTTGAGGTGGGAACAACCAGTTCTTACCCGCTGAACTAACAATATATTTATTCCTTTATCTACTATTGTTTATGTGATTTGTGCGCTTTTCCCTCCCTAACTTGTAGGCCAAGCAATTAGATGAAGAAAATGAACGTTCATTTGAAAATAACGGAACGGAACGGAACGGAAAAGATGGCTTTGAAATGGGGACAATAAAATGAGAGTACTTGCGAAATTTCGAAGCAACACTTCTTTGACTACTTAGAGTGACTAATGGGTGACCATTGACCCGGAGCTAGACCCAGACCCGGGCAGCTTGATCGTTCAGTTTTTTCAGTAGGCTTACGTTTGGGTCTTATTTTAATAATTTGACTCGCCCATATTTTAAGGTTGGTTGGATACATTATTTATGCTAAAAAAAATAAGTTAATCAGATGTTTGGATCAGTTTTGTGTACAAATATGGGCAACTACCATTCATTTTTTAATACAAAACTTATCCAAATAACGTGGTTATCGGTATCTGATTAATTTGATTTCTTATATGAATAATTTACGAAAAATTAGTTTTAGGTCCTTAAAATAACGTCGATTTTTTTTTCATCCATCACAAAAAATTTTATCGCGCGAAATTCAGTTTTAACATGCGAGGTCCAGTTGGACCCTAGAACAGATAAATTTATTTGCACATTTTCAAAATATGTATAAAACACAAAAATAAATTTATCTGTCTTGCATAAATAAGAAGGATAAATTTATCTATTCAAAGAATACTGTGTGTTTTCAAAGTATATATAAAGTACACAGATAAATTTATCTGTCTTGCATAAATAAACAGACAGATAAATTTATCTGTATAAAGAACACATATAAATTTATCTGTCTTGTATAAAATAAGACGACATATAAATTTATCTGTATGCATTACATATAAATTTATCAATTTGTGTTAAATTTATCTGTGTTGTAAGTAATTGAGTTTTCCGTGTTAAAATTTTTATTAATGGGCCTTGCACGTAAAAACTTATTTTTTAAAACTTTTAACTAAAAATCACAATAATTTATTCAATTAATCATAAAATATGAACGACTTAAATTATTAAAGTTGGACCCAAGAGTGGACCCCTAGAAGAAGTGGATAGTCCAATCCAGATTTGAAATTGGAGAGCAGCCGTGGTCTAAATCAAAAAATATAATTTTACCTACAATTTTAAATGAATAGTTGAATTTAACTATATGTATTATGAAACACACTTAAAGTAAATCGAAACTGTTCATTTTAAATTGCGAATAAAATTATATGTAAGTTTTATAAGTATATAAGAATATTGGATGAACTTGCAAGTGGGTAGTGGTCTAATACAAACAAATATTAGGTTGGGCACTTTGATTTTTGTGGCTCTCCCAATGTTTCTTTTTTGTAGTGAATTATAAGATTCTTTATTTTAGTGGATTGTGTGTGTGTGTGTGTGTGTGTGTGTGAGAGAGAGAGAGAGAGAGAGATTAATTAGAACAATGGTAGGTAAAACATCATCAAAGAAGATCCACAAACACAGATAGACAGAAGAAGACCCAACACTTATAAATAATTTTTTAATAATTTTTTAATTCTATGTAAAATTGCGTAAATAATTTTCTTATTTAATGATATGACAAAAAAATATTTGAGATGACCATAATATTAATTTACTTTTTTTAATTAAGTAGTAAAAAATAAAAATGACTTAATTATATCGCCATTTTTTAATTTATCGTAAATATTGCATAAATAAAATAATGATACATAATAATAATTTTCTAAGCAGAAGCGAAGAGTGAGAAAGGGAAGAGAGAGAGGAACAATGAATGGGAGGTAGGATATTATTATCAAATAGGAAAATGCTAAAAGATTGGGATAAAGTAGTTTGAAAAATCTTCTTTTTTTTTTTTTTCAACGAATGAATCACTTTAAGGCAGTGTGGTCTTTAGATTTACTCTTAAAACGTAAATCTCTAAATACTTACAATTATCTACAAATTACAAATTCAGTCAAATCTGAATACTTCTAACGAAAGTTAAATACAAAATTTTTAAATTTATGACAGATTCCAATAACGATCTTGGCGACTTAAGGCTTCTTCCTTTCCATGATTATCTGATCACTACTTTTCTTGATCCAAATTCCCTCTCTTTCTAATCATCTTTTTGGCTTCTATAATGAATATTTTATTGGAGGTTTTTTTACACTGTACTTTTATTTAAATACATTTTATTTTTTGTCTTTATTTAATAAAATTATAAAATACCTTTTACAATATATACTTCTGCATAAAGACCAATATTACTTTTACATATTGTGAAGATTTTTTTAACTTTATCTATTACAAAAAAAAATCAGAGTATATTTGAATAAAAGTAGAGTATTAAAATTAATTTTCTATTTTATTTTATTAAAATCTATTTATCATCTCATGGGTTATTATTGTATTGGTTTAACGAGTCCTATGTAATTATAAAAAATCACATAATAAAAATGAGATAATAAAATAAAATAATTATTCTGGCAATATTAATTGAATTAATGGATTCGTTTGGTAACCTAATTTAAAATCAAGTTTTATGTTTCAATTAGTAATTCGAATCAAAATAAGTAATGAAATTATTTGATTAAAAAATGAATTTTAACTCACCATGAAAAGAAAAAAATGGTTGTAATTTGATAATTAGTTTTTATAAATTTAACTAAAAAAACTAAAAACTCAACTTTAAGGTGGGGCCAAGGAAGGCTCACCCACCTTCCCTCCCTCCCTCCCCAAATAAATTTATGGCGTTTGGCTCACATCATCGTGCCAGTATTTTTAGTTTTATTATTATTATTATTATTATTATTAAGCTTTCAAAGTTCATATCCACCTAGAACAAAACAGAAATAAAAAATTTAAAAAAAAACTGACTTACACTGCCTTTTTTTATTTTTAAAATCTGGGCTATTTACTTTTGTAAAGATCTAATTTTTACTAAAGGAAAAGTGTAAAAATTATTTACAAAATTCATTAAAAGAAAAAAAAAACTCTAAAAGAAGCTCTCTTACCGTTACTAAGCCAAACCTTTTATAAGCCAAACCTTTCAACAGTTTTTACTTTTAAAAAACACAATACATCAAACCTTGCCCCTAATTGTTGTTCACGTGTTTATTGGGGTAAAACAATAGGATAAAAAATTAACACATATGCATGGTATTTTTCTTATTTAAATAAATTAATAATAATAACAACAACAATTACGACAATATTCTTATTACACTTTCTTTTCTTGGCTACATCTGAAGTCTTTTTTAATATTTCTGTATATCTGGATCAATTTATATACATTTTGACTAATTCCTGAAAGATAAATTCAACTTTTCATAGGTGAGAGTCTAAATTAAAATCGAAATAAAGTCTCGTATGGACTAATTTTAAGGAGCTTATAGTATCGTGGTCGCCAACACCCAGCTGTCGCCGTGCCGATGCCTCCACTAGCACCTTACTGTAAAAATGACCTACGTCCTTTTTTAGTAAATTAATCTCGGTCTTATAGAATAGAACATTTTATTAAAAAATATTTTATGTTGGTTTTATCTAACCAAACATTCAAAAAGGATAAAATATTATAGTAAAAAATATTTTACATCGAAACAAATGGAGTCTTAATGTTCAATTGATTTATTTTTTGTATAATAATTATTTGTAATTAAATCTACGAGACTAAAAACTCAAATAACCGAGATTAACTGAGATAGACCTATAACAATTAAACTTTACAATAAAACTCAAAATATCAACTTTTAAAAATATCAATCCATAAATGTATCTAACTTTTCAGAGAGTATATCCTAGAACCACGCAGGGGCCTCACATACACACAAATTGGTCGGCAGAGAGAGGATTGAGGAGCTTCTTTATGATGATAAGTGGGCCCGATTTGTGGGCGCAAACGCGTCAATCGTTTGATTATTTGTAGGGTGACATATTTATTTATTTATTTGTTTATTAATAAATAAGTTAAAATATAAATAAATCATATCGGGTGATAATTAATTAATTTATTTATTTGTCTTATTTTGTATATTTATTTATTTACTTATTTATTTATAAATTATTTCGTTTGGCTTATTTTTAAATTATTTAACTTATTTTTTATTTATTTGATTTATTAACTTATTTGTTTATTAACTTAAAATTTAACTTATTTAACAAATCAAACGACGTAACTTATTTATTAACTTATAAGTCAAATAAGCAAATAAATCATGTTACCCAAACATGGCCATCTCCAATGACCATTGAACGGTGACGGAAGCACTTTCTTTGCAATAATTGTGAATTAAAATCAATTAAGTATATTTATTGTGTGAGATTATGAATAATAAACTGAATTAAAAAATACATTAATTTGTATCCATCATTTGAGATTCTATTTCTCTGAATAACTACCCAAACGTTTAATCATCCGAAATTATACTATTTTAGTTTTCGAGAAATTGATGAATAGTTTAACTTATAGGGTCTTTATTATTATTTTTTAAATATAAATTTTTTTAACGAGTAAAATTTATTTTCACAAAAGTTTTAACGTGCAAGATCTTTTTAGAACAAAAATACCCTACAATATATAAATTTATCTGTTTCTTTTCAATATATATATAAAGAACACAGATAAATTTATCTGTGCCTTTTCAAAATATGTATAAAGAATACAAATAAATTTAACACAAATAAATTTATCTGTCTTTTATTAAAAATACGTATAAAGAAAATAGATAAATTTATCTGTTTTATTAAAAGTACGTATAAATAACATAGATAAATTTATCTGATTATATTATTTATATTGATATTTAAACAGATAAATTTATCTGTAATGCATAAAAAATAGACAGATAAATTTATCTATTTGATATTCATTTATTTTATTTTGCATATTTATGCATAACAGACAAATTTATCTGTTTGCAGGATATTTTTGAGAGAAATCACGTAATTGGATCTCGTGCTTTAAATCTTTTATTTATGGACCTTACATGTTAAAACTTATTTTTTTGAATATTTGACTGAAATTTCCTCTAGTTTTTCATACGAGGGGACTAATAGTGAAGAATTTACGAGATTAAAAATTCTATCGTTTTCTAAGATAACTTGTCTCCCTCATTCGGATTATATATATATATATATATGTACACACACACACGATTATTTTGTTCTACTTTTATTGGAAGAGAAAGTTAATGACTTAACTTTCCTCTAGTCTCCCTCTCTTAAGAGATCTCTCTTTATGTCACGCTCAAAACTTCAAGGTTTTTCTAAAAACAAATATACATTCCATATATACATAATATATCGTCTCAACGCTTACAAAATATTCTTCCAATAACAGATAATACATGTAACAGTACATGATTTTCATTACAAAATAGAAAACTACGAAAAGTCTTTCACTTCCTCGGGCTCCACAAGATTATCTTTCGTGATCACAGTCACCTGAAAAAGCTTTTCAAGTCCCACAACGTGAGCCGAAACCCAATAAAAATAAATTATAATGAAGTAAAGTAGGATATGTAATCACATAGCATAAAATTGACCCAACTATACGAGCCTCAAAATGATTTTTCATCCTTAAAACCACGCATGTCATACAATGCAAATAATGTCCAGCAGTTAAAGAAAAATAGTAACAAAACGTTATTTTTCACTCGGTTCGCACAACAGACAAAGATCCCTATGTACCGACTTTGTCACACCTGGGACAAAAGTAACCACTATAGACTATTGCCTATTACCCTAGACCCAAGTCATACAACGACTCGTTAGGTAATGACAAGTTCTATACGAAGTCACGACAACGCACGCCTCTCACTGGGGCAACCACTTCATTTACGAGGACTAACCCAAAGGAGCGAAGCACCTACTTGCGTGAAATTTTTGGACTTTCACCGAGGAGCAATGGCAGCCCAAATACACGCACTGTCACGGCACATTTATCGAATCATTTAAAACCAACACGTAGCTCAACTACGAAAACGTTTAAAACCATACATTAATCGTGTACAAAACATCCGACGGCCCTCCGCCACGTCGTTCCAATTCAAGGAAAAACGACCAACACTTTTCAAAGATTTCACCGTTTCAACTGAAACATTCAAATCCGGTACTCAACCCCGAGGGTTAGCCTCAAACCTCCCAAAAATTAAGTTTTCATAACTTTACATAAATCTTTCTGTTTTCAAACCACCTTTTTAAAAACCACGGACATCCACACGTCCACTAACATGTAATAAACCAAAACATATGGAAAACATGTTTTTTGCCCTAATAAACATGGTTTAAACACAAAATTTGACATTTATAGCATTTTCAAACGGTAGAAAATCATATAATTGCATGTAGCACCCTTTAAAGACAAGATAGTTTAGGATCCTAACTCGTTGAGTTAAAAACTCGACACCTCGAACTCCGGTGAAAAATGAACTTTGTCAAAATGAGATTTTATCTGGATGAACGTGAAGGTCCCGGCACGGATACTAAAAATCCTCTATCCAATCGTCAAAAACCAACCCCGGGCCCACCAAAAACTAGAGAGATGGTGGAGGTTTTATGTGTAAAAGAAAGAAACTTGGTCTAGAAGATATAAGGTTTTAAAATATCTAACATAAGGTTGATATTTATAGGCCCCTCCCAAAACAGGAAGCCAGTCGACTGAACCACCCTCTTCAGTCGACTGAAAAAGGCTATTGAAATTTCAAGAATTCCCCACCGACACAGTTTAGTCAACTGAGTCACCCACTTCAGTCGACTGAACCCGCACACTGTCCATTCAGTCGACTGAACTACCCACTTCATTCGATTGAAAGACGTAGAAAAACAACCGAACGAAATTCGCCACAACAAAACTCAAACAAGCGTGAAAACACATAGAAACATATGTTGTTCTAAAACGATGAAGCAATAACAAACACATTGAAAAAACATATTATGAAAATAAAACATAACTGGGTTTAACAACTCTTCTCCCCTTAAAGGAATTTTGCCCCCGAAATTCGATACAGGGTCACGAAGCAAACAACCCCAGATATCTAGCACGAACATTGGCTTCGAGTTCCCACGTTGCTTCTTCAACTTTGTAATAAAGCCACAAAACGTTAACATAAGCAATGATCCTCCCTCTCAACACTTGTTCTTTCGTGTCCAGGATCTTCACTAGTCGTTCCTCAAAAGAAACATCCTCATTTACCGGCAACTCAGCCCAATCTAACACATGTGACGGGTCCGACTTGTACTTCCGTAGCATAGAAACATGAAACACGTCGTGCACAGACGACAGTTAAGGAGATAAAGCCATACGATATGCCACCTCCCCAATCCTTTTAAGGATCTCAAACTGCTCAATAAAACGAGGTGATAGTTTTCCACTACGATCAAATCTCATCAAACCTTGGCATGGCGAGACTTTCAGAAACACGTGATTTTCCACCTCAAACTCCAAAGACCTTCTTCTCTGATCAGCATAACTCTTCTGACGACTCTAAGTCGTTGCTAAACCTTGGCGAATCACAGCGATCTTTTCTGTCGACTTCCGCACCAAGTCTGGTCCCAAAACTGCTATTTCTCCAACATCTGTCCAACATACCGGCGACCTACACGGCCTGCCATACAAAGCCTCAAAAGGTGCCATTCCTATACTGGACTGATAACTATTGTTATACGTAAACTCTGCCAACAGTAGATGATCTTCCCAAGAACCCCAAAAATCAAGCACACAAGATCTCAACATATCTTCCAAGATCTGTATGGTCCGCTCGGATTGACCGTCCGTCTGCAGATGAAAAGCAGTACTGAACGTCAAGCATGTCCCCAAAGCCACCTGAAGACTACCAAAAATGTGATGTAAAGTGCGGGTCTCGATCGAAAATAATAGATACAGATATTCCGTTCAACCGAACAATCTCACTGACGTACAATCTACTCAATTTGTTTAGAGAATCCTTCACGCGAATGGAAAAATTGTGCAAACTTCGTCAGCCTATCAACCACAACCCAAACAGTGTCGTGTCCTTTAAGTGATCTAGGAAGTCCCGATACAAAATCCATCATGATGTTCTCCCACTTTCATTCTGATACAGACAACAACTGAAGCAATCCTGTTGGTCTCTAATGTTCTGCCTTTACCTGCTGACAAGTAAAGCACCGAGAAACAAACTGAACCACATTTTTCTTCATTCCCTTTCACCAGAACTGACGGTGTAGAACATGGTATATCTTGGTGCCCCCTAGGTGCACTGCAAGACGAGAATGATGAAAATCATGTAGTACATCGGCACGACACGACTCTGGTACAAATACTCTCCTTGTCACTCTCAAACTCTGATCCGTGCCCACAACCCATCTTGTGGTATCCTTTCCACTAGCAATACGATCCCGCAACATTTGAGCCTCTTGATCTGTCTGTTGAACCTCTAGCATACGAGAAACCAACATAGGTCGCGAAACCACAAAAAATAATGTCGCGCCCTTCCCTGTCTCCCCGAGACATAGATCAAACTCACCAACCTCCCCAAGCACGTCCCATTCTCGTATGACAATGGAAGCTAATGAACCATGAGATCTCCTGCTAAGAGCGTCGGCCACAACGTTGGCCTTCCCCAGATGGTACTGCAGTTCAAAGTCATAATCTTCCACAAACTCCATCTACTGTCCTTGGCGTAGATTCAAGCCCTTCTGTGAAAACAAGTCTTTTAAACTCTTGTGATCGGAGAAAATCTCAAAATTCTCAACATAAAGATAGTGCCGCTATGCCTTCAAGGCAAAGACCACGGCTGCCAACTCCAAATCATGCGTCGGATAATTCTTCTCATGAGTCTTCAACTACCGAGATCCGTAAGCTACAACCTTACCTTCCTGCATCAGAACACAACCCAAACCATCATGTGACACATCACAATACACTGTGTAACCCAAGCCTCGTTTTGGATAACTAACACTGGTGCACTGGTCAATCTCTTCTTCAACTCTTAGAATGCCAAATCACAGGGCTCACTCCAAACGAACTTGATTCTTTTTCACGTAAGACGTGTCATCGGCACGGTAAGTCTAGAAAAATCTTTCACGAATCGCCGGTTGTAGCCTGCCAAGCCCAAAAAGCTGTGGATCTCAAATACATTCTTCGGTCGTTCTCAATCCATCACTGCGTCAATCTTCGAAGAATCCACTGATACTCCATCCCTCGATACTACATGTCCAAGAAATCTTATCTCAGGCATCCAAAACTCACACTTCTCAAACATCGCATACAAACGATGTTCTCTCAAAAGCTGTAGAACAATATACAGGCGTTCTTCATGCATCTCCCTCGTGGGTGAATAGATAAGAATGTCATCCACGAACACAACCACAAAAACTATCCAAATACGGATGAAAGATACGATTCATCAAACCAATGAATGCTGCAGGAGCATTCGTTAAACCAAACGGCATAACCAAGAACTCATAGTGACCATAACGAGTCCGAAAGGCGGTCTTTGCTATGTCCTCGTCCCTAATCCTAACTGATGATATTCTGACCTCAAATCAATCTTCGAAAAGCAACTCGAACCATTCAGCGGATCAAACAAGTCATCATTCCTCGACATAGGGTACTTATTTTTCACTGTTACTTGATTCAACTTCTAGTAGTAAATACACAACCTTAAGGACCCATCATTCTTTCTAGAAAATAAAGCTAGAGCTCCCCACGATTACGTACTCAGATGTACAAACCCCTTATCGAGCAACTACTAAAATTGTATCTTGAGCTCTCGCAACTCAGTCGATGCAAAGCGATAAGATGGCATCGAAATAGGAGCAGCTCCAGGAACGAGATCGATAGAAAACTCTATCTCACGACTCGGTGGCAACTCAAACAGACTGTCAGGAAAGACATCTAGATAGTCACAGACCACAGGAGGAAACTCCCCTCGAACCCCAATCGCCTAATCCAACATGAGAGCAGAAAAGAGGAAACATAGGTTTCCTCGGTTCCGAACAACACCGAGCATGGACACTAAACCCTAGTTCCGATCACCCATGAAATAAAAGCAATCACCCCCAGGCGTACAAATCAATACCCTCCATCGATCGCAATCGATAAAGGCACGATAGATGGTCAGCCAGTCCATCCCTAAGATGATATCAAACGTGGTCATGTCTAGAATGATGAAATTAAACTCTAAATAGCGACCGACGACCTCTAACTCACAGAATCTACAAACTCGACCCAACACCACATTCCCATCGACCGGGGTCTCTACACACAACGTACTACCCAACGAATCTGTGTCCAAGACCAAAACGAATGCAAAAGTAGATGAAATAAAGGAATGCGATGCTCCCGTGTCTATAAGAACACTGACCCATGATCTATACACTAAGAGAGTACCTCTGATCACTGATGTAGTAACTGCAGCATCAGGCACGACCGGTACCTTAAAAGAACTAGGATCAGTAAGGGCATATTCTCTGCCATGTGGTACTCTAGTCTGTCCACCGTAGCCCTAGACTGTCGACTGCCACACTGACTATACTGAGGCACTTCCGTCTGTAATCCTAAACATTTGAGCCACAGGTTACTGATAAATTTGTCGTCCCTATGCGGACGGAACAACTAGTACACCTGCCGTGCTCTGTACACTCTATTCCCGCAAAAGAGGTAGTTTGGCCACATCCATAACAAACCGGCGGCTCTCTCCCATGTGACTGAATGGGCACTAAACCCTGAAACTACCTCTTTTGCGGGCACTCCGACACACGATGCCCTGGGTGTTTGCATTGATAACAGATGAGTTCTCTCTATTCCAGCCTTCTCGTCTAAGCCACTGAGGGTGCTGGTGCAAAAATGTGTTGCTGATATGATCCTGTAGGATGAGAACTCGGACCAGATGACCATGGCACTTGTTTCTGCGCCCCTGAAACTGCGCACCTCTTTCGTCCTGCTAGTTTCTACTCTTTCTATCCTTGCGTGTTTCATTTAGGGTATTTTCCACAGTAATGGTTGTTTTTACCAATTCTGTAAAGACGCACATTTTAAATGCCGCCACTCGATCTCGAATTGCGGGCCTCAAACCCCTTTCAAATCTCTTTGTACGCAACTCATCTGTAGCCACAATTTCGTGTGCAAACCGGGATAACCTGGTAAACTCTGCCTCATATTGAACCACGGTCATCACCCCTTGGGTAAAGGAAAGGAACTCCTCATGGTAAAGATCTCTCGAGGACTTAGGAAAGTACTTTTTCAGAAATACCTTTGTAAAAGCATCCCATGTGCCTCCCACTGTAGTTCTGGCAAACTTTCACCACTTATGGGCATCCCCTCTCAGCTGGAATGCAGCGAATGCAACTTGCAGATCGTCCTCAATTATCTGTAGTGTATCTAGAATTCTAGTCACAAGGTCCAACCATTCTGTGGCCACCTTGGGATTGAGATCCCTAACAAAGGTAGGAGGGTCAAGACGCCGAAACTCTCTCATCGTGACAGTCGCCCTCGGCTCGGGTACTTTCTCCCTCCTCCTAGCAGCCTCGGCTAGCTGACGGATGGAGCCTACCATCTCACGCAGCAAGTCTACCCCATCTACAAGTCCTTGGGGAGCATTAGCATCTCCAGCATCAGGGATTAGCACATCCACTTGGCCTAAACCATGGTCACGGCCTCGACCACGGCCTTATCCTCTCCGTACAGGCATAACTTCTATACGAAAGTGACATAACAACATAAACTTTCATTCATCATGTTATTACTAACATAAAACACATAATCATGCTAACACATAACCATTCAAGAATATGTAAACGCATCTCACGTACTGAGGAGAAGCGACAAGAGTGATGAGTCCATTTGGATAACCCACTTAGATTCCTTACTATATAATACGTCGGCCAAACACATTTCTAACTTGGCTTTCAAGTTTGCCAATCCAAATGCCCGAAGGCAAGACCAATTAATCCTAAGGTCTAACCCCATGCTCACGTATACACGGCATTCACGCTTCCAACATGCTTTCATACTCATGTTATGAAAAACATTTAAATACAAGCAATCAAGCACATGCAACCAGCCTCACAACGTGATGCGACCTCTTTTTACGGCTTTTAGATAATCGAACCCAGAGCTCTAATACCAAGTTGTCACGCCCCAAAACCCAGGGTTCTTCTCAAAATAAACATACATTCTATACATATATAATATATCGCCTCAAGGCTTACAAAATATTCTTCCAAGAACAGGCAATACATGTAGCAGTACATGATTTCCATAACAAAATAGAAAACTATGAAAAGTCTTCCACCTCCTTGAGCTCCACAAGATCATCTCTCGTAATCACAATCACCTAAAAAAGGTTTTCACAAGTCCCACAACGTGAGCTGAAGTCCATTAGAAACAAACTATAATGAAGTAAAATAGGATATGCAATCACATAGCACATAATCGACCCAACTATACGAGTCTCAAAATGGGTTTCCATCCTTAAAACAATGCATTTCATACAATGCAAATAAGTTCCAACAGTTAAAGAAAAACAGTAACAAAATATTATTTTTCACTCGGTTCGCACAACCGACAAAAATTCCTGTGTACCGACTCTGTTACACCCGGGATAAAGGTAACCACTATAAACTGTATTCTGCATAGAATAGGTAGCATGTTAGGTAATGACAAGTTCTATACAGAGTCACGACAACGCACGCCTCCCACTGGGGCAACCACTTCATTTATGGGGATTAACTTGAAGCAACGAAGCACCTACTTGCATAAAAATTTTGGACTACCGAGAAGAAATGGTGGCCCAAATACACACGCACTGTCATGGCACATCTATCGAATCATTAAAAATCAACACGTAGCTCAACTACGAAAACGTTTAAAACCATACATTAATTATGTAGAAAACATCTAACGGCCCTCTGCCACGTCATTGCAAATCAAGGGAAAACGACCAACACTTTTCAAAGATTTCACCGTTTCAACCGAAACATTCAAAACCGCAACGTAACCCCGAGGGTTAGCCCCAAATCTCCCAAAAATTAGGTTTTCATAACTTTACATAAATTCCTCTGTTTTCAAACTACCATTTTGAAAACCACAGATATCCACACGTCCTCTAACATGTCATAAACCAAAAGATATGAAAAACATGCTTTTTGCCTGAACAAACATGGTTTAAACACAAAATTCGACATTTATAGCATTTTCAAACGATAAAAAAGTATATAATTGCATGTAGCACCATTTAAAGACAAGATAGTTTAGAATCCTATCTCGTTAAGTTAAAAACTCGATGCCTTGAACTCTGATAAAAAACGAACTTCGTCGAAACGAGATTTCGTCCAGATGAACGCAAAGCCCCCGGCACGGATACTAAGAATCCGCTATCCGATTGCCAAAAATCAAGCCCAGGCCCACCAAAAAACTAGAGAGAAGGTGAAGGTTTTATGTGTAAAAGAAAGAAACTTAGTATAGAAGATACAAGGTCTCAAAATATCTAATATAGGGTTGATATTTATAGGCCCCGCCTAAAATAGGAAGTTAGTCGACTGAACCACCCTCTTCAGTTGGCTGAAAAAGGCAACTAAAATTTCAAGAATTTTTCACCGACACAGTTTAGTCGACTGACCCACTTCAGTCGACTGAACCCCCACACTGTCCATTTAGTCGACTGAACTACCTACGTTAGTCGACTAAACGACGGAGAAAAATAACCCAACGAAACCTACCACAACAAAACTCGAACAAGCGTGTAAACACATAGAAACATATGTTGTTTTAAAACTACGAAGCAATAACCAACACATCGAAAAAAAACATTATGAAAATAAAATAGAACCAGGTCTCACACTTTATCTCACTTTTTTTTTATTCGATCTCCTCTTTCTATTCAACTTTTTTCTATTTTTTTTGAGCTTAGTTTTCATTAATTCAGTCAATCTGTCTTCAAGACTTAGGTTTTCACATTTTTTGGAAAACTAAGTCTAGCCAATTAGGGTTTAAAGAACACGAAGAGCTTATCCCACACTATAATCGTGTTCTTTGGTATTTGAGAAAATAGTAGAAGACTTGATTAGAGAATAGATTAAGAGTCAACAACCGCAGTGATCTATCGACTAAAGTTTGTTGCAGAAAATGAAATCAAATTAGATAGATTTCGCAGGTATAATTCTTTTCTGACTTCGTGAGTTATTCCAGATTTATTTTTTTATTATTCGATATCAAAAGTTTTAATTTGGAGCATGTTTTGGCACTTGCCTATCAAAATTTATTTTTGACTTGATTCATATATATCTTCTAAGGATCTTGATTTTTGGGCCCAACGTGTAATAACATTCTGGACATTTTCATCAGGACAGGAGTCTGTCATCCAGACAAATTCCAACAGAAGCTTTCTATCTGGATGGGCGTTTGGACGATTCTCGACAAAACCTTTCCATCCGAATAGGCGTCCCAAGGATTCCTCCATAAGATTTTTCGTCCAGACGGATGCAGGATTTGCTGCTCGTGAAAAACCTTGATTATGAAGCACTTCGCCCAAAACTTTTTCTTTCATTCTAGAATTCTAAAAAACTATATAAGGTGACGATTAGGGCTCTAAAAGGCGTTATTCTCTTAAAAAATATCCTGTTGAAGATTACAACCATGGAACCTATACCTCCGTATCAAGAGTTCATATCCAAAATCTACGGAAGAAAGAAGATTACATTGATCTTAAGCCTCTAATGGGGTTTACATTCAATCTACCATGAACGAAACATCGTGGAAACCAAACATAACCACACAGAACCTTGCATACAAAAAGCATACAACATGCATGACCATAAAGTCAAGATAGAACGCTACAAAACATAGGTTAGCATAGTTCTAATCTACCCAAACCCCATATCATGTAAGGATCAAGAAATATAGACAACATGGCTTTGATTCAACCTATATGTAGCATCAAAGACTGCTCTAATACCACTTGAAGGGACCAAAATTTCAAGAATCGATGACGGTGCATATGAATCGAATCAAAATAGCACAGAAAAATAAAATTGTGCAAAATCGTTAGGATGTTGTCCAAATGGGAAAGTTCTAAATAGGATTTGAACAAAAACTGAAAAAACAGTAGTAAACCCAATAAAGGTGGAACATGGATTATACCTGTGAGATCTCTCTAACTTGATCTTATTTCAACAATTGAATAGAAAATCTTCAAGATCAACACACGAAGTATTCCTAAACACCAAAACACAAATAAAGTGTGGGTTTTGATCTTTCGTGCTTCAAACCCTAATCTGCTCCCTCATTTTTCTTTGGTATTCATAAGTGCGCAAAAACCCTAAGGTGCATAAAACTGGCTGCCATGGATTATAACAGGTGTATATATAGGCTATGATAGGGATCTAAGGAGTAAATAAGACTTGAATTTTAAATGTAATTAAGAAAATTCAATTTAATCCGGAATTAATTTTCTAAAACATAAATTACAATTCATACTATTAAAGAATCGTAATTGCACTCCTGGTCTTATTCTCAAAATTATCTTTTGAGTTCTTTGTTATTAAGTGCTTATTTATCTCGCCATATTAAGATTACAGATACCCGTGCATTAAATTAAATTACTGATAATTATATTTAATTGACCTTCTGCTAAACTTATTTGATATGTCGGATTATAAAATCCACATGTAAGGTTTGACATAATCAAAACTTATAAATTTTCAAAATGGGTTATCATCAATCCTTAATCGGGATATAGAATCCTTCAATAATTATTATCCGCCATATATGTAATGATGTTATCCAAATCACTACGCTTATTGACCCATAAAAGATCTTATCCTTTTTATGAATCAAAATAACAAATATAAAATATACATGTCTATTAATTATTCGGGATTGAGAGTATAAGTACTCATAATATCCATGAGGTGCCAATTATTTATATAGTTAGTATAAAAATAATTACCCCAACACAGTCTTGTTCAATATACACAAAGTGTACTAACACAGTGAGTTAAAACTATACTATTCTCCGTAATCAAGATAGATCTACTAAAACACCATACTACAACCTTAGCGATCGTGTGTCCAAATCCATTTAAGACTGTGAACTAAAAACTTATATTTTACAAGAACTGAAATTCTGACTTTCTGTGTGTAAACTGAACTCTATACACTAGATAAATAATGCAGTGCAAACATTATTTATACAGATTCTCTTTAAAATAAAAAATATATTTTATTAATAAATAAAATCAATATCAAAAAATCATTACAAAGCATGACTTTTAGTATATATCCCTAACAAAATCAACCTTTGGGATTAAGGTTAAAAAAGTAGCATTAATCTCATTGACCCACCTCCCATTTCTATAGAGCTCCTCCATGAATCTAAGTCCATTCCCTTTAAACAAGTTCAATTTTTTTTTTTAATAAAAGTGAAGTTAAATCCATCCGGACCGGATGATTTTTCCTCGTGATAACTTGCTATTGCACTACAGATTTCATCCTCTATGAAAGGATGTTCCAACTCTTTGCTGCAATCTTGAGCTAGTTTTCTACCTATGTCATCTCCAATGGTTGGTTTGTTCCTTATCTCTTCTTTGTACATTTCAAAAAAAAAAAAAAATAATTGTTCTGCTGCCATTTTCATTTCATATGGTTAATTGATTACATTTTTCCCAAACCTCAATCACCCCATGAAACTCTTTCTTGTTTTGTTCCTTGCAACCGCATAAAAGTATGCCATATCTGAATCCCCCTGTTTCAAACATATGACCTTTGATTTCTGTGTCTATATCATTTCCTCCTAAGAGTAATCCTACCATAATTTCTTTCTCAATTCTGTCGTCTATAATTTTTTTGATTACATCAGCTCCCTTGATTCACTAGTTAACTCTGGAAGAAGAAGTTCTTGCTTGAATTAAGCATGTTTGGTCTAAAAATGAGTGAAGGGAGGGTCAATCTGAGGGGAAGAAAAAAAAGACAAAAAATCCATCCCTCCTCAGAGTAGTCCTCTCTATCTACTCAATATTTCCTAAACTACAACAACATTACCAAAAGAGAGGCAAAATTGATCTTGGAAACAGATTAGCTTATGGGTTTAAACTTCGATGATAATGAGGTACAGACCCTTTTTACAGTGATGGCTATGGAAGAAGCTAAGGAGAGGTTGAGTTAGGGGTGGGGACCTTAAAAATAAGGTTTTGTCGTGGAATGGAAGGGGTTGGGAAGGATGGAGAAAAAGAGGAAGGATAGGAAAGTCCTTATAAGAGGCAGGATGGGTAGCTCTTAGGTGATTGCTCTTGCTTCTGGCTTATGGTGTTAATGGCCTTTGCTTTCAGTTTTTTTTTTTTTTGGATGTTGGATTTTTGGTGTCGAGCTTGGGGTTGGCCCTGTTGGGATTTAAACACCAATCCCCAAACGCGAACGGAAGCAAAACCACACACAAAAGCAGAAAATAATAAACACCGAGGATTTATGTGGTTCGGCCCACACCGGCCTACGTGCACGAGCAAGAGAAGAAATATTTTACTATGTCGTTTGTGAAAGAGTACAGCACCGTCTCCCTTCTCTCTACCTGCTAACCTCACAATTTTCTGACTCACGACCTTTTATGGCTCCACTAGTGTCCTATTTATAAGCACACACGTAGAAACCATATACATAAAGAATTCTAGTGGACTTATAATTTCACCCAAACTCAAATACATATAGATCAAAAATAAAATACAGGCCCGGTAGAATACAAGCCACAGCCCAACAGGCCCTTAATTTTTTATGTTGGTTCTAGTGCGGTGGGGTGTTAGATTTTGGGGTGGTTGTGGTGGCAATGGCCTTGGCACTGGCTTTTGGGCTTTGGCCTTTGAGTGTTGCTTTTTAGAGTTGGTGCTTTGTTTCTTTGCTGTTGTCCTTTAGTGCTATTGCTTGATGTCGAAATTATAGTGCTGAGAGTTGGCTTGGGGTTGCCTTCTAGTGTTAGTTCTTGGGCTGGTTTCCCTACAGGTGTTGGCTTTTGAGTGGTTTATAGGTGGTTTTGGTTGCTGGTTTGTTAGTCGTGAGTTTGGGGCTAGTTAGGGCTGGCTTTTTAAGACTTAGTTGTGGGGTTGCCTTCGAAGACCCTCCCTTTGGTTTTGTTAGCTTGGGGTGCTGTTGAGAATTGGAAACTCATGCCCTCTGTTAAGTTCAATTCCTACTTCTGGTGTTGGCTGCCTTCGAAGCCCTTTTCCCTCGGTGCTACTAGTTTGGGTATTTGTGCTGCTAATTTTGGGTGGTCTTGCTTGCAGCGAGTGCTTTGGGTCTATATTTTTTGTGAGACCCGACCCCGTCTCTTTTTGAGATATTTATATATGTTGATGCATTTCTTTCCATATATGTATCTCTGTGTTGCATCGATTATGTGCCCGTTGCAGAACAGCATGTTTTGCATAGGTGCTATACGTGTTAGGCATGCGGGAGCTCGGTTTTGGTTGCCTTTTCAGTTTTCTCTCCCAGCGATGACTGCTCGAGCAATGGGGGGCTCGCTCGAGCGGGCTGGTGGCAGAGTGTTGACCTGTGGTGTGACCGCTCGAGCGGTGGGTGTGCGCTCGAGCGGGGTAGTGGCAGAGCGTGGCTCGGAGTGGGGCCTGCTCGAGCGTTTCTTGGGCACTCGAACGGTAGTGTGGCAGGGCC
>JAULJZ010208214.1:0-18900 GCA_032270985.1 Heliamphora pulchella | reverse complement strand
ACGGCTCACGGCCCCGAGAACCTACCCCGCATGCATATCTAAGCCCGATCATGCATCAAAAGTATTAAAAACATGCTCAAAAGAAAACACGTAACGCGCGTTCGAAAACGCCGAAAAAAGAAAATGAGTTAGGGTCTCACACGCACAACTTCTGAGCTAGAGAGACTCCAGCAAAATAGGGTTTTGAAAGGTAAGTGTTCCTAGAGGTTTGTTCGTCCACTATTTAATGATCCAATAAATTGATGGCTTCGAAGAAGATATTGTTAAGCAGCAGATTTAAAACCATCTCACCAGTTTCTGGTGGATTTTTAGTGTATTCTCAACACACAAAATCTAAGGTGTATTCCGTCAACAAACAAGTATAATTTTGGTACACATGAATTGGGCAAAAGATTATTGCGTTCATAAGCTGTGAATTCAACTTGGTGTTGTAAGGATTCTTATAACCAAAATTTATTATTAGTGTTTGTTTTTTTTACTAATAGTGGTCGCGTGATTTTTCTCCTTGTATTTAAATTTTTTCATGTTAAAATCTACACGTCTCTTGTATTTATTTAATTGCGCTTGTATTTATGTGCAATATATTAATTAGTACGAATCAAACCATAAAGAGAAATTTTTACGAAAATTTGGTGAATAATCCAATTTATAGGCCGTTTACTATTTTTCATCAAATATAAGATTTTTTAACGAGTAAAATCCATCATCATAAAAGTTTTAACGCGTAAAGTTCTTTTGGAACAAAAATACCCTAGAATAGATAAATTTATCTGTGCATTTTAAAAATATGTATAAAGAACACAAATAAATTTATCTGTCTTTTATTAAAAGTACGTGTAAAGGATACAGATAAACTTATCTGTTCTTTTTTAAAACATATGTAAAGGATATAAATAAATTTATTTGTTTGTATTATCTATGTTAATATGTAAACAAATAGATTTTTCTGTTAGACATAAATAAGTATACAGATAAATTTATCTACTTGTATTATCTGTGTTAATATACTAACAGATAAATTTATCTGTTTGCATATTAAACAAATAAATATCAAATAGATAAATTTATCTGTTTGTTATGTAAAACAGATAAATTTATCTGTTTATAAAGTATTTTTTTTAAAAAATCATACATTTAGATATTACGCATTAAAATTTTGGTTAATAAACTTTACAGATTAAAACTTATTTTTTTTTGTCATTGAATAAAATGTTCAATTTTTTAAACATGACTATAGTGAACTGCTGGTAATGCGCGCGAACTGCAAAACTACTCAAACTCCAATGAGATCACAATCCCATTTGCACCACGTGTCTTGACCACCACTCACTTAAATTTAGATTTTGAAGCAATATTGGAATCTCGATTAGCTTACACGACGCATTATTAAATAATCGTTTAACACATGCAGGCAAGCAATATTTTAAATTTATTTAACTTAGCAGAGTTAAGTATTTTTACTACTACCAGCTTAGAATTATTATTTTAATAAGAGTTCCAATTTGGTATTGATTGCCTATAATTATTTCTTAATTTCAACTGATATTTCATTTTTTATTTTAACTAGTTTCTTATTGTATAAGAATTTGATTTACTTTACTACGTGGACGGAGCTATTAAGGGACGAGTGGGAACGAATGCCCCCATTGAATTTTTAAAAATTTTATTTTTATATTTATATTTTTTTATGACTTATAATTTTGTTTCCTTTGAATTAATTTTTGCACTTTTTAATTTTTTTACTAATATTTCTCTTCCATATAAAAAAAAATATCACTATTTTTACATCACATATCATTTTTAACTCACAGTATCGTTTTGTATTTCGAAAGAGTTAATAAGGCCAAAGCAATTTACGCTACCACATTTTATTCAAACTTTTCTAATGTTAATATATAAGTAATTTTTGACCGAGCTTAGAATGTTATCTTATATGTACGCTTCAGTCTTGGGCTTTTAGATTTAAAAAAAAATTAATAAGTTTGCCCAAATAATGGTTAAGGCCACAAAAAAAAAGTACCCATTGATTTACAAACTTTTAACTTAGCCATTGATTTTACCAGTTGCGACAATTCAATAGATAAGGTATTTTTTGCTATAAAGATTGTATGTGATCGATTTCGTAATAAAATAAATGATCAATTGGTACATAAAAAATTGTTGTGATCAACTGTGAAGTAAAATTTTATGAACAATTTGATTAACATTCTAATTTATTTATTTTTACGATTATCAAATATAAAAAGTATACATATATAATTTAAAATTTTTGCCCTCATTCAACTATAATCCTGGCTCCATCTCTACTTTACTATAAATAGTTTGTGGGCATTGATTTTGGATTTAACTTCTCTCAATGTCTTGAGATCAGGGCCGGACTTAGGATTTGAATTTAGGAGTTGCGAATCTATATACTAATAATTTTTTTTTTAAAAAAATATTAAATTATAATAATAATTTTTATCAACATAAAAGATAAATATAATATCAAAACATATAAATAAACACGTTTAATTTTATTTAAAACAAGTAGCAAAGATACCAATTTTAAATCTTCTATATATCTACTATGCATAGTGTATTCTTTAAGAAAAAAATTCATATATGACATAATTTAACGAATTTATGAATACATAAATACAAAGGGCGAGTAAATTTTTTTGAAAAAAAAGTTAGGATTGGAGAATTTGTGAATCCGCCTTTTGGATTTAACTTCTCTAAATGTCTTGAGATTATTCTCACAAAATTGTGAAGCAAAATTCCAATCATACTAAAAAGTAACGTATATTATATAAGCGTAAGGGTATTTTTACCTTAATAATTAGTTTTAGGGGTTGAGTTTTACTCAAAATTGTGTCACATAGTGTTAGAGTTGGAGTACCAATGATGAATATGGTACGTGTTCCTAGCCTGCACGTGACATGTTCTTTCGAGTGAGTACACTGTGCGTGAAGGAAGGTAAAGCGCATCGCCTGAGTACAAAAATAATATGCACTATATAAGTATGAGGGTACTTTGACCTTAATAACTGGTTTTTGAGATTGAGTTCTACTCATCATCGAGTAACAAAAATAACTATAAAAAAAATATAATATCATGATTTCTATATACATAGATAGTTTATTTATTATTTTATTTAATTACTATGATTTTGGGTTATTATTTAATATTAAAAATCTAATACTTAAACATTAGACAAGTTGCATACTTTTGGTGCAATTGATAATTCAATTTAGTTTTTCAGTATTTAATTGTCTTAACTATGAAAAACCTAAAGAGATTAAAAGACACCTAGTAGAACTGATTTTATTATAATGGTTTAATTCAGTTTAATAATAACTTCAATTGACTTTAGTGTGCCAAAAGAAATCAAATTGAAACTACCAATTCAATAATATTTTTTTTAAAAAAATCGATCAAACCTAACCATTTAGATTATTAAAATCAGATAGACTTGGCGAGCCGTGAACGCCCCTAGTGAGCACCAATTATAGATGAGGATTGGATCTCCCATCTTACACTAATAATTAATAATATCTTACACTATGGCTCCGTTTGCTAACGTTAATTTGGTCCCGTTTGGTAATGTTTAAATTTTTTATTTTTTATTTTAAATTTTACTGTTAAATTTTTTATATACTATAAACAAAAATATATTAATTATTTTTGTTTTCAAAAAACTATAAACAATTTTCAAAATTTACAAAATTCTTATAAATGGAAAAAATATATTTTTACTTATTTTGTAAATAATGTTTTATTCTATCTTTTTTCTTTCACCACTCCGATCACTACATCCGGTATACCAACTCCAACCATCACTTTCAACCACTGCATTCGGTCATCTCTTCTGGTCACCACCTTTGACAACTGACTCCGATCACCACATACGGCAATTGCCTCTGACTACCACTTTTTATCACTATCGCTATCTCTTACTATCATCCCCGACTAACATCTTTGGTCATCACCTCCGATAATCACTTTCGGCCACCACCTTCGATTATCCGCTCTGACCACCACATATGGCCACTGCTTCCGACCTTCACATATGGCCACTGCTTTTGACCACTATTGCTACATCTTGCTATCATTATCGGATAGCATCTCCAACCATCATCTTCGGTCACTACCTCCGACCACTACATTCACTCGCAATCTCTAACCATCACTTTCCAAACATCAATGTACCAAATATATTTTTATTTTTTTTATAAAAATAAACAAAAATATATATTTTTTGTTTATTATAAACAAAAAATAAAAAATTATAAATGTTATCAAACGGGGCCTAATTAACTTTTCCATTTTCTTTTCTTAACTTTGGTATTCCTGGAGAATCATCAAAATTTATTTTTAACATAATTGTGATGTTCTGGTTGTCAAATTCTACTTATATATATAAATATTTTTACATCAATTGGTATCAAAGCTGTTTCATCGCGACCCAATTTTAATTACGGGTGAGATAGGGTGCATTTGTAATCCATTCAAATCGGATCTTAAAGTTTAGAATAATGTTCTTTGTACAACAATTCTTGTTAGCTTTGGGAATTGAATCTGGGGGAGGGAATTATATCATATATTATTGAATATTTTCGCAGCTAGCATTGACCAATAAATAAAATAAAAATAAAAATTACTTCTCACTCAAGCATTTTCCTCGTGGAGCTAATATAACTAATGCAACCACGTAGTGATGGTTGTTATCAAAATCGAACTGTGATCAAAATCGACCATGCAGAATTTAGACGAGAATTAAATATTGTTTTAGTAGGCAAAAATAACACAAATTTCTATTGAGAATAATAGTTTATTTACTTATTTTATTTGTTTTTTTATTAAACTTTTTTTTATGTTTAATCAAACTGTTATATTTATTCGCAAATCAAAAAAATTAAATTTCCTATCAAAATATAAAAAATATTTAAAAAGGATACAAGTAAGTGAAAACATGCCAACAAATCAAATTTTATGTTGCAAATTTTTGATATTTAGTGGACTTTAATCATCTTTGAATAATTTTTTTTTACTATTTTGGTTCTCATTGAGATTATTCAAAATAAAAAAATGACCTAAAATGACAAAAAATAGAAATAAAATGTGAGACCCCGGCCTATTTTATTTTCGAATGATTTAAGTGTTGACAGAGTTGGACTTAACCCTTGACCTCTGTGTGCTGGGTTTTTGTATCTTCCTAGTAGAACAGTATGCGCGTATGTGTTCGGCGCTGGTACGGGTTCGAAAAAGGGGATGTTTGGTTTGGTTTAAGGCCAAAAAACCTATTCCGTCGCTAAAGATGTTTTTCTCCGTCGTCCAGTCTACTGGACCGGGTGATCCAGTCGACTGGGGTGGCAGTAATGTGATCCAGTCGACTGGATTGGGAATCTAGTCGATTGACCCATGGTGGTGCGCCATTTTTGTGTTTCTAATAGCCTCATCCAGTCGACTGAATTGGGCATCCAATCGACTGACCCCTGTTTTTGCCGTGGCCTAAAAATAGCAGGAGCCTGGAGATATTTTGGAAAATTATTTCTTCTTGGCTAAGTTTCGTTTCCTTTGCCTTCTATCTAGATTTTGATGGACCTGGGGCTCGATTTTCAGCGAACTGACAGTAGATCCTTGGTATTGGTGCTGGGGGCTTTGCGTTCATCCAGACAGAATCCCATTTCATCGATCGAGGTTCGATTTTTGATACGTCGAGCTTTTGGCTCAATGAGGTAGGATCCTAGACTATGTTGTCTTTAAATGGTGTTACGTGCAATTAAATGCTTTTTCACCGATTGAGAATTCTTTATATATCATTTTTTATGTTTAAATCTTGTTTTTCGGGTAAAAAGCATGTTTTATGCTTTTCTTGGTTTACTACATGATATGAATTGTGGATATTCCTGGTTTTCAAAGGATGGTTTTGAAAATGGTAGATTTTGTGAAAATTTCGATAGTTTGTGTTTTGGAGGTTTAAAGCTAACCCTTGGGGTTAAATCTTAGTTTTGAAACGTTTTGTTAGAAATAAGATAAAATATTTTTAAAATATTTTTATTTGATCTCCATGTTGATAGATGGATCTTTATACATATTTAATGTATAATTGTAGAAATATTTTCATAGTCGAGCTACGGGTTGATTTTTAAATGATTCTACAGATGTATCGGAATAGCAGGTATTTGGCATGAGTTGCCATCGGTGGAAGTCCAGAAACGTCCGCAGAGTAGGTCCCTTTGTCCTTCGGGGGTGCTTTTGTCACTCGGGTTTCGGGCTCATAAAGTCAGCAATTACGTTATGGTAGCTCTGTATAGAACTTGTCATTACTTAACATGTCTTAAATGATTCAGGGATTAGGTAATGGGCAGGAGTCTATAGTTTTTACCTCTATTCCTTTGTGACGGAGTCGGTACATAGGATTCATTTTTGTTTCCTCGGTTGTGTAATTTGGGTGGCAAACAACGTTTTGGTTACTACTTTTCTTTAATCATGAAATGGTATCTGCATTGTTGATATGTATAATTTTAAGGATGAAAACTTGGGACTTTATGAAGTAAAACCATTTTAAGGCTCGGGTTAGCCTTATGGAAAACTGGTAGTTTTCAGGATGGAAAACCTTTTTAGTTTCTGTAGTGGAGTCAACTTTATGCTATATGATTGCATATCCTGCTTTACGACTTTATAGTCTATTTCTATTAGGTTTCGGCTCACTGTGCAAAATTTTGTTGTAAAACCTTTTTCAAGTGAACGTGGTCCTATAGGTTGACCTAGAGGTGTCTGGAGATGGCTGATGACGAGACGCTTTTGTTTTCTCTTGGATATGTAGTTTATACCCTTTGTATCTGGTTCATGTTTGGATGTAACCTGTTTACAGCAAATGTAATTCTTAGGTATATGCATGACTTATTGCTTTCGAGTGAACCATGGGTTGGTTGTTATTTTTCGTAGTTTCTTACTACGTTTTTTTTGTTGGTGCAACAGTTTACAAAAAAGGGGTTTTCAAATGTTTTAGGTTTCATTCAAACTCTTGTGCTTCGAGAAAGATTTTGGAACGGCCTAAGCTTCTTTTAAAAAGAAAAGATTTTTTTTGTCCAAAACTTGTATTTTATTTTTAAAGGCTTGGCTTGTAGGGCCGTGATCGTAGTTTTTTGAGCTACTCTTTTAAATCAAATAAACCATCGGTAGTACGTTTTTATAAAGATTTTAGCCTCATTTGGGCTTTATAGTCTTCATCCGTTTGTGTTGGATAGTTTTAGTGGTTCTTCGTGGGCTTTTCGCGTGACCCAGAATTTGGAGCGTGACAACATAGTATCAAAGCTCTGGATTCAAATACCTATGAGCTGTGGAGAGAGGGTGCATCACCTTGTGAGGGAAGATGTGTGTGTGCTTGGCTGCCTGTGTTTGGAACATGAACATGTTAGTTGTTGAGCATGTTGATGCCGTGTATATGTAAGTATAAAGGTTGGACCTTAGGAGAGATTAGTCTTGTCTTCGGGTATTTGAATTAACAAACTTGGATGCCAAGTTAGAAACACATTTCACGGACGTGATTTCTAGAAAAGAATCTAAGTATGTTATCCAAAGTGACGCGTCATTCTTGTCAATTTTTCTCGGTATGTGTGATGTGTCTGCATAATCATTTGGGCTATGTATTAGCATGATTATGTGGTACGTGTTAAAAAAATATGATAGATCGACCTTAGGATGTTGTGTTTTATATCGCTTTTATATATGAGCTGTATACCATTCAAGACGACGAGATCGTGGTTTGGGCCTAGGATGTGCGATCTGGTTGTAGTGGTTGCTGAAAGGCAAAAGGTAAGGTTCTGGGTTGAGCATTGATCACTTGGTGCGCCATGGAACTCGTTGGGGAGTTGGGTTTAGCCGCTTGAGGTTGGCCTCGGTTGGTAAACTGTTGAGTGTTTGCATGAGCAGAGTTTGTTTGGATGTAGTTAAAGCATGGTTAGTGGTATAGTTTTGATAGATGGCTCCCCTTATGGATGGCCGGTGAGTGGGGGTGATAGGGTGTCGGAGATCCTGGGAAATCAGTTGTTATGATTGGATTTACGGATGGATTTGTGGATAATGATACTCCCTTTTTTGGAGTTTTCGTGTACATGGTTTGGCCGTGTGATGGATTAGATACGTTGTGAGCCGTGCTATGTCTTGATCCATGTACTCGAGATAGGGTATAGACGGGAGCATAGTGGATGGGAGCGTAGTGATCCTTGGCTGGGCGTACATTGAGATAGTAGAACGTAAGTGGTTCTGGAAATATTCCCTGTGAGTAGAATGTTGATGGTAGTTAGAGTTGTATCTGATGACCTTAGACGTTATATACCTTCTTGAGGTTTGAGAATTGAGTTCTGAATGAGTGAGCTCAAGGATATGGGGATAAGAATGAGTTGTAGATATGCAGAGAAGAGTATGGGTAGCAACTGTGTTGGAATGTGTAAGGATTCAGGTTATGATTCTAACCTGCGACCAGTAGCAGTTTTGTGGGATTCCTACGAGAATGTAGGTTCGTGGTTTGGTCGTTATCTTTATGATCAGGAGATCGAGTTTGGGAACCGTGCTGGGTGCGTGAGGTTTGAAGGAACCAGAGACGGTTTGATAGTATGGTTGGCTTAGTGCTGAGATAGCATACCCTGGGTATGTTGTTTGCCCATGGGATCGAAGTGTGGAATAATAAGGTTCAACAATGTACCATGTGGTTTAGCTAGCTTGGGGTGATAGGTGATAAATCGTGGGTTACGATACATGCGATCGATGTGTGCTTTGAGAGCAGAAGTGTGGAAGGTGTCCGCATGGTTGTCGGAGTTATGAGTTGTAAAACCCCGACCCTTCACATGACAACGATATTGTCCGTTTTGGACAAAGCACTCACGTTTTGGTCTTCCCAGGTCACCCATCCTTGCATTGCACCCACCCAAGCACGCTTAATGGTGGATTTCTGCTAGGGTTTCTATTACCTAGTAAAAGGCCTCGTTGAATGTAAGGGTCTAAGATTTTTTCTTAATAGCCAAGGAACTCACTCTCCCTTTTCGATGTGGGATACCAGGATATCACAATTCTGTAACACCCCGACCCTTCACATGATAATGATATTGTCCGCTTTAGGCAAAGCCCTCACGGTTTTGTTCTTCTCAGAAGGTCACCCATCCTTGCATTGCTCCCACCTAAGCACGCTTAATGGTGGAGTTCTGCTAGGGTTTCTATCACTTGAAAAAAGGCCTCGTTGAATGTAAGGGTCTAAGATTTTTTCATTATAACTCAGGAACTCTCTCTCCTTTTTCGATATGGGATACCAAGATATCACAATCTATCCCCCTTACGGCTGCACGTCCCCGTGCAGTAGCTTGCCAGATCTAGTTGTCTGTCAGTCATTTATCAACCCACCCACTCAGTAGCCTGCCCACGTGTCACGCGAGACCTTAGGGGCCCACACTCGAAGATGAGGAGAGTCGGCTTTGATACTATCTGTAACACTCCGATCCTTCACATGACAACGATATTGTTCACTTTGGGCAAAGCCCTCACGGTTTTGTTCTTTCTAGGAGGTCACCCATCTTTGCATTGCTCCCATCTAAGCACGCTTAACGGTGGAGTTCTGTTAGGGTTTTTATCACCTGGGAAAAGGCCTCGTTGAATGTATGGGTCTAAGATTTTTTCTTTATAGCCCAGGAACTCTCTATCCCTTTCCGATGTGGGATATCAGGATATCACATTAGTAACTCTGGATAAAGGTCCTAGAATTAGGTTTTCCTAGTAGGAGTTCGGTGAGTAGCTATTTTGGTGCGATGAGAATGTTGCCGTGTCTCTCTGTTCATGATTAGTGATGAGCTCGTAGACCTATGGGATGTGTGCGCGAATGCGGTCTGAGCGTTGAGAGCTTAGTGTAGCAGATGGTCTGAGTACCGTGATTGTGGTTGACGGTAGCTATTTGACTGTGGTTGATGTGGCTTCAAGGTAAGGTTTACAAGGTTCTTTGAAGACCAATTTTCGATGAGTACTCCTAGTTACGCTGAGGTTGGGTCATGGGTTTTGTTGACCTTTGTCTTTCCTTTGGATGGAGAGAGAGAGTTTCCTTGTAGAAGATTGTCTAGTGTGAGTTATTTCATCTCAATTAGATTGAGATGCCGGGTTCTTAATTGGTTTAGATTTGGTAGTGTTATGAGATTGTGAAAATCTCCGTGAATTTCATATTCGTGTTGTGATCCTTGGAGTTGTGCCTTGAAAGCTTGTCTCGCTGGGATTAGGTGATTATATGATGACTTCTTTGTGGCTTCAACGCGTGGTGCGAGATGTTCTACATCTAGACATCTATGTGTGATTCGGGATCCGATTGCTCCCGCAGTTAGGGACCATAAAGAATCGCATGATGGGGTTAGTATTATCCCACGGTGAAAGACCGTAAAGGAGTACGTATGAGTGTGGTAAACCTAGTAGGTCGTGGTAACCTAGTTTGAGTATGGTTCATTTTGTATGGTGGTTGAACCATTTGGATTGTGTTCCCTGTGAGGTTAGGTTGGTGGACCAGGAATGCTTGTACTTGTTCTTGTTGACAAGAAGAGAGTAAGTGTTAAGACGCAGAGATTCTTTTCTGCAGTGATCAGCTGGGAATCGTTAACCATTGTTTATAGCTCGTTCTGGATTGTGTGGGTATAGTTGTACTTCTAGCTCTTGGTAGAGTGAAAATTTGGTCAGAACCGTGCGGTTGTGATATTCACATGGTGGGTTTCTAATAGACTTTTGTGAGTCTGTTTGTTTGAGACTTTGAACTGCTCAGTGTTTTTGGAGTTGAGGAGTGGTTGTCGACTATGGTAAGTGTTGTGTTTTAGCATAACTATTTGTTTGAATGGTGATTCTGAGAACGTGACAAGGTAAGAGTCAGAAAGGATTCGAAGTTTGAGAAGCCTTGGTTGCCGTGGTTCGTTCAGACCGATGCGATTGTTTGGTTGGGAACGGAAGGGTCGTGATGAGTTCTAGATGTGAGAAAATTGCTAAGTGTAAGACACAAGTTTTGCTTGGTGTCTTGGGTCCAAGCAAAATTTGGACCCAAGACACCAATGTTATGCTATTGTGGACTCAAGGGATTGACGTATGTGTTATGAGTTGGAGTTGATGTTGGATGACAGTTATCACGTTTGCTTTGTCAGACGACGGTGATCATGTTTGATGTGAGATTGATCTGTAGTCTTGGAATCAGTGATTTGATGGCGAGATGCTGAGTTGTGTAGTAATGTGTAGTGAAGTGCTGTTACATGGGAGATATGGTTGGGTTTGTATAGGGTATTGGATACATAGGAGATGTTCTGTCTACGTGACGTGTTTTGTCAAGTGAGTTGTTGGGGTCAGGTGACTTGTGGCTGTGATGTCGATGTGTCGCCTAGTGTTCTATAGGGTGAGACTTGTGATTCATGATGGAAGATCAGATAGAGGATGGAGGTTTAGATGGAATGCATTCTTTGTCATTCCAGGTGAGTTAAGTGAGTTTCTCTCTGGAGTTGGATGTTCGTGTTGTTGCTCGTGGATGGGCGTTATGTCAGCTTCGAGATGGCATTGTTAGCATCAGCAGAGTTGCTGGTCATGATGTGGTATTAAAGTCGGAGGTCGTCTGGTGATCGTTAGAACTCGAGTAAAGTTGGTGCGTGCAGTATGTGACTTTGTGTGATCGATATCAAGGTTCAACGTCGTGTGTTTGAACTCGTGGAGATGGTCCTTGGTGTGTATTGTGGGGTGAGATTGAGCCAGTATATGGCAGTAAGAACGAGAGTGATAGTCTCTATGTCCTAGAATAGAGAGTGTTTGGGATGAAGTTCCATGGTTGATTGGTCTCTTGTTTTGCGGGTGTTGCTGGAATGGTTTTTGTTCACCAAGTGGTTAGTGTTTTGTTTGAGGTTTGGCAACGTGAGTTGGATCATGACCCAATGTTTATGGGCGTTTCTTGGATGATAGTAGTGTCAGTGGAACTTGCCCGTGGGAGCAGTCTGTATGGAAGTTAATTCTTCACGTCGTGTTTACCTTGTGTGACGATGGTTGTATTCTTGGTATCAGTTTTGTGACGACGGTTTTGGGCTTTCAGTTGCTGGGACATTTTTGCTGTTGTACAGTGTTGCTGGGTTCGCATCAGAGATTGTCGATGGTTGCAGGATGGTGTTTGGCTTGAGTTTCAGTATTAAATTTTGGGGACAAAATTTCTTTAAGAGAGGGAGAGTTGTGAGACCCCGATCTGTTTTATTTTTGAATGATTTAAGTGTTGACAGAGTTGGACTTAACCCTTGACCTCTGTGTGTTGGGTTTTTGTTTCTTCCTAGTAGAAGAGTATGCGCGTATGTGTTCGGTGCTGGTATAGGTTCGAAAAAGGGGATGTTTGGTTTGGTATAAGGCTGAAAAACCTATTTCGTCGCTAAAGATGTTTTTCTCCGTCGTCTAGTCGATTGGACTAGGTGATCTAGTCAACTGGGATGGTAGTAAGGTGATCCAGTCAACTGGATTTGGAGTCCAGTCGACTGACCCGTGGTGGTGGGCCATTTTTGTGTTTCTAATAGCCTCATCCAGTCGGCTGACCCCTATTTTTGCCGTGGCCTATAAATAGCAGGAGCTTGGAGATATTTTGGAAAATCATTTCTTTTTGGCTAAGTCTCGTTTCCTCTGTCTTCTCCCTAGATTTTGATGGGCCCGGGGCTCAATTTTCAGCGAACTGATAGCGAATCCTTGGTATTGGTGCCAGGGGTATGGCGCCGAGATTTTAGAATTTTTGGTAGGTCAAAAATATGAGAATTCAAATGATGCTTGAAAATATTTTAACACATTGAATACTAAATTTTAAAAATCTCTTTTTGTTGAAAATAGAGACATCACTTGATTTTTGAGAAAAATCAAGAAAAATAAAAATGGCTATTGATCTTTAAAACGCTTAACCAGAGAAAAAGGGTTCGGGGGCTAAGGTACGAATCAAGAAAGGTGTTAGGCACCCCATTAGTCCAACCGTAAGGTTGGCCTCTACTAATTGTCATTAGTTCTTAATAAAATTTCTCAAATGCATGCAAATATAAAAAATAGAGGTAAAAAGAGAATATTCAAAATCAATTATAGAAAACACGTAAATATGTATATAAAATACAAAAATAAAGCAAATAAAAAAATAAAATTCTAAATCCTACTGCATGCAATTTTTAACTAAAGGATACATGAAGTACACTCATATGCGATAAAGAGTTTAAAAGAAAAAAATATGAATTAAAATAAAAAATATACATGAATTGCTATGAATATAATCTCAAACTAAATTAACATACTAAACATGCATATTATCAATTTATCTAAAAGTATAACTAAAACAAAAAGTATGAGAAAATCCTATATAAAAATAAAGTTTACTAAGTAAAGATAATGAAATTAATAACAAGTGCTTTATGTATTAACATGATAAGAGAATATTTGAAAATTTAATTTGAAAAAAAAAGAAATAAAGAGAAAACTTATAAAAGAAAAACTAAGCAAAAATAAGAATTTTATATTTTTAAATGAAATAAAAGAGAAGAAAAGAAAAAAGAAAACAAAAGAGAGTTAAACTACTATAAGAAGACAAAATTACACTGATATTTAAAGGTGAAAACTAGCTTAAAAGATTTTTTGTGATTTTTGAGTTTAACAAAAAATAAAAATAAATAAATAAAATAGGTACTATAAAAGGAAAATAAAGCTATCATTAAAATAATAAAAAAAGAAGAAGGAAATAAACAATACTAGCATTAAATGAAAGATTAAACTAAAAAAGAAAAGAAAAAAAATAAAATACTAGCATTAAATGAAAAATTAAACTAACATTAAAAGAAAAAAAAATAAATACTAGTAAAGAAAAAATTAAACTAACATTAAAAGAAAATAAAAAGAAAATAGAACATTAGTATTAAATGAAAGCTTAAACTAACATTAAAAGAAAAAAAAAAGAAATAGAAATAGAATGCTAGTAAGGAAAAATTAAACTAACATTAAAAAAGAAAAAAAACAAGATTAAAATACTAGTATTAAATGGGTGTAATATTGATAATTATGACTATATGTATGTAAGTGCTTGAATTATAACAATAACGACATTGTTTAGTCGTATTGCTAAATTATGTTAGCACTATTTAATGTATTAACAAATTTAATGCAAGTAAGCAAATAAACTAAACAAGCTAAGAATGGCTACTTTACCAAATTAAACACATTAAAAATGATTAAGACAACTATATAAACAATGTAATGGATGAAACAATCAAATTAACCCGGTCACTCCAAAAAGGTAGGAGATGAAGTTAGAAGAACCAGAGATCTAAACAAAATACCTGAATTGCTAAGGAATCCTCGAGTCGGGGAATGGTGATGGGCAATTTGATCCATGAACGATGATCCAAGCTAGGGTTTTAGAATCTCGATATCAGGGGTTCGGCTCTCGGTACTTCAGTAGGGTTTCGGCGTCGGGGATCAGACTCGTTCAGTGACTCAGCAGAGCTTCTCTCTCTAAAATTCTCGTCTTCTCTCTAAATTTTTGTCATGAAAACGTACGCTGGGGTATGGTATTTATAGAATTCTTCAATTAATGAGATGCTGACACGTTTTGGGACACGTTAGGTCATTTAGAGTTGGCGGTCGCCATGAGTTAGCGGTCGCCATGTTTAAAAAGGTTCAAAAAAGTTCTATTGGCGGTCGACATAATAAAAGTTGGTGGTTGTCATGTTGGAGGTGGCGGTCGCCACTTTGGGTTAGGGTTTCTAAGAGGTTCTATTGGCGGTCGCCAAAATGATCATAGCGGTCGCCACTAATTTGGAGTTGGTGATTCAAAAAGATTTCATTGGTATGAAGATTTTGATGATTGGGTTCAAATACCAAGCTTGGATCATTTTTAGAGTATCATACCGAGGCACCATTCTAATCATTTTCTTCATCGGATTCACCTAAGATTGGGCGAGGTCAAATTGGGGTGTCTACAGTTGCACCTCTTGCATATAACTTGCATAGCAACGCGTGATGCAAGTTATATCAAAGATTCAGAGACAACAGTCATTTGACCAAGCCGTCAATCTTAGGTCACAAACACACAAGTATGCATATGGTGTTGATCGTACTCGAATTTTTATTGAGCTGCCTACGTACCCATTTGCCAGGGATTAGACCAAAATGTAGTTCATGAGACAAAATGCAGGGATGCAATATGATGCGGATGCTAACATAAACAGATGCTAACATGATGTAGACACTAGTACGATCGAACAACTTCTAAAGATCAAGTCAAGATCTCAAGGGAGCGCAAATGAACAAGTCAAAGATCGAGTCAAGATCTAATAACTCAGTTGGGGATAAGATAATCAAAAGGATCGAGTTAAGATCCTAGAAATTATCTTAACTGAAAAGACAACAACGAACTGATCGGTCGAGTCAAGACCCAACAACTCGAAACAATAACAGGATAAGGATAACTAAAAAGTCGAGTCAAGACTTTGAAATCATCCTTATTTGGAGAGAACTACGAATTGATAGGTCGAATCAAGACCTAAAAATTCAGAACGAAGCATGGAATAAAAATAATTAAAAGCCAAGTCACGGCTTAAAATTAAATTTATCGAAAAGAGATACCACGAATTCATAGGTCGAGTCAAGACCTAAAAATTCAGGATGAAGTACGGGATAAAAATAATTAAAAGCCAAATCACGACTTAAAATTAAATTTATCAGAAAGAGAGATCACGAATTAATAGGTCGAGTTAAGATCTAAAAATTCGGGATGAAACACGGGATAAAAATAATTAAAAACCAAGTCACGGCTTAAAATTAAATTCATTGGAATGAGAAACCACAAATTATAAGCCGAGTAAGACCTAAAAATTCAGGACGAAGTACGGGATAAAAATAATTAAAAGCCAAGTCACGGCTTAAAATTAAATTTATCGGGAAGGTTAACCACGAATTTGAAGGTCAAGTCAAGATCTAAAACTCGGGACGAAACACAGGATAAAAATAATTGAAAGTCAAGTCACGACTTCAAATTAAATTCATCGGAAGGAGAGATCACGAATTAATAGGTCGAGTCAAGACCTAAAAAAAGACCTAAAATTTTGGGACGAAGCACGGGATAAAAATAATTGAAAGCCAAGTCACAGCTTAAAATTAAATTTATCAGGAAGGATAACCACAAATTAATAGGTCGAGTCAAAACCTAAAACTCGGGACAAAGCACGGGATAAAAATAACTGAAAGCCAAGTCACGGTTTAAAATTAAATTTATCGGAAGGAAAGATCACGAATCAATAGGTCGAGTCAAGACCTAAAAATTTGGGATGAAACACGGGATAAAAATAATTAAAAACCAAGTCACAGCTTAAATTTAAATTTATCGAGAAGAGAGATCACAAATTAATAGGTTGAGTCAAGACCTAAAAATTCGGGATGAAACAAGGGATAAAAATTATTAAAATCCAAGTTACAACTTAAAATTAAATTCATTGGAAGGAGAGACCACGAATTAATAGGTCGAGTCAAGACCTAAAAATTCAGGATAGAACACGGGATAAAAATAATTTAAAATCAAGTCACAGTTTAAAATTAAATTTATCGGGGGGAATCCATAGACCAAATTTTGAAAATTATTTGTGCTAACAAATTATTTTTGAAAACCTACTAATATTTGAAAAACGCATACACGCCATAAAACACATAATAAAACACTTAAACACATAAAATGAATACACACAAAACAAAACCAAACAGCCCCCGAAGTAATAATGACCCATTGACCTGGCAGTTGCCAGGTCCTGGCCCTAAGACATATGAAGCGATGCTTGACATATTAGTGGTCGCCAAGCTGTTTCCCCTCTGATATGATGGTCGCCATAATCAAAACCCCTTGAACCTGGTGGTTGCCATGAAACCCTTGGAAAACCTAACGGTCGCCGACCCTAAAGGTGGTGACTGCCAACTCCACACGCGCATAAGGCCTCCAAGTGTGCGCGAACTATGTTAATTTTTCACATACTTACTTTCCCTCTATCTCTCAAACATCCTCAGCTCTCTATCAACCCTTTGTGCTTTCCTCTCGTTCTTTGCGACTTTCAAGCTTTTCCCTTTCTTTTTTCTGGCATAGCGGGCCACGGCTACCTTGAGGATATCATAGGAGCCATCCAAGGCTCATCCACAAGTGAGAGCTCCGTTATGAGGACTCTCGGAGGCACGACCTCCAGCCTTCCTGCCGGCGGGGTCACCACCACTCAGCCTTCCACTGCATTGGGTGCGATGGATACCCTCGTGTTTGAGGCGGAGCGTGCTTCCTGTTGTATCGCTGAGGAGGAGGCACGAGCAGCTGTCGAAGTACAGGCAGGTGCAAATGCTGCTGCTTAGGCCGAGATGGCCGATTTCCTTGATCCCGATGCTGGGAAGGGCCATTTGCGCCCTTCAATCTACACACCTATGCTCTGGTCCCCCACCGTTTGGTTCTGGGTGGGATGCGGCGCTACAAGCCACCTACTGACTCCATCGCTGCCGATGTCCATCTTCGGGAGCCGGACCACTACATCTCTCGCCAGAGCCCGTCGGTAACTTTTCTATCATTACTTACTCAATATCAAAGCATATTTTTATGATATATCAAATGTAGACGCATGCTTAGGATCCCCATGATGATATGATATGATGTGATGATGATTTGATGATGATAATGATGATGAATGATGATTGCTGTACGAATGTTTGAGATCTGTACTGTAAATCTTAGCTTAGGTACTCGTGCAATAGAGATTAAAACAGTAGGGATACTAGGGTTTGAATAAACAATAAAAGAGGCGGTTATTTTAGTAAAAATCACAAAAATAAAGAGCTTAATTTTATTTTTAGGAAAACATAAAAACTGAGGGATTGTTTCTTCCTTTTTATTTTTGGAGCTAAACATAAAAAACTAAGGGGGGAAGTTTTTTTATTTTGTTTTTGGGGTATGAAAACTAAATGGAGAATTTTTATCAAAAATTCTAGAAATTAGAGGGAATTTTGTTGAAACTTCTAAAATCTAGGGCAAATTTTCAAAAATTACAAACTCTAAAAATTTAAGGGGTAATTTTCAAAAAAAATCTAGAAAAATCAGGAAAATTTTTGAAAATCCCAAAATTAGAAGTATGATTTTCAAAATCGGGGCAAACTTTTAAAAATTCTGAGAAAATAAGGGATTTTTTTTTCAAAATCGGGGCAAATATTCAAAAATTCATAGAAAATTTAAGGAGATTTTATCAAAATCGGGGCAAATTTTCAAAAATTCTTAAAAAATTTAAGAAATTTTTTTCGAAAGTTAGGGACGATTTTTCAAAAAAATCTTGGCAAAATTTTTGAAAATTTTAGAAAATTAGAAAAAATTTTTAGAAATATAGGACAAAATGGGCAAAACACAAATATCAGAGAGATTTTTTTTTTTGATTTTCTTAGGAAGAATGATTAACACAAAATGATTGAGGTTTGCTTGGCACACCAAGGCTTAGGGTTTCTAGTCTTTTACTAGGATGTGCAAAAACTAAAAGATCGTCACTTACACACGAACCTAGGGTTATAAAGAATTGTCTGGCGCACCAGGGCTTATGGTTCCTAGTCTTCTACTAGGACGTGCAAGATTTGCCTAACGCACCAGGGCTTAGGGTTCCTAGTCTTCTACTAGGACGCGCAAGATTTGCCTGACGCACCAGGGCTTTGGGGTGCCTAATCTTTGAGGCTTTGAGAGATTCACCTGGTTCACTAAGGCTTGGGGTGCCTAATCTTTAGGGCTTGAGATTCCTAGTCTTCTACTAGGACGTGCAGGGTTTTCCTGGCGCACCAGGGCTTGGGGTGCCTAATCTTTAGGGTTTTGAGAGATTTGCTTGGCTCACTAGGGCTTAGGGTGCCTAGTCTTCTAGG
>JAULJZ010208203.1:0-18903 GCA_032270985.1 Heliamphora pulchella | reverse complement strand
GCTTACATTACATGGTTCTAACACCGGAAAATATGTTACAGCATACATGTGCAAAACTAGCAAAAAGGAAGACTACAGCTCTTCCACCTCTCCAGCAACTCCGGATCAACCTGCGCGATCGGTACCTGAAAAACATTTTAAATCCCCCATCGTGAGCCAAAGCTCAGCAGATATTAGACAACATATGCAGTATAAGCTAAACATGCTAGGAAAACGAGGTATAGTTTTATACTCACTTTCAAGCCTTTAAAATAATTTTCACATGCAAACGAGAAAGCGAGGATACAAACCATCTTTTGACTCACTTACAGGAGCCTTGAAAACAATTGAAAATGGTTTTTAAATCGCGATTCACACGATTCTTAAAAAAATAATTTAAAAATTGGTCTATCCGTCCCACAATGCAGTTCATACAATCCATGTAACTTCTCGGGCGGAACCCGAGGGACCGCAGCCCTGCCAATGTTTCTTCTCGGCCTCACGCCGAGGGACCGTAGCCCCACCGTCTATATATTCTCGACCTCACGTCGATGGACCGTAGCCCCACCGAAAACTCCGTCAATCAGACCTAACGGTCAAAGAACAACATGTTCACCTATCCCATTCCATACACCTATGTATAACCTAATCAGGATTTAAATGCATAAAACATACCACATGCACCACGCGCATGCACTCCACAGATCCAACACATACATGCCTAATAAAACCTCTGAATTTTAAAGCATAAACCACGTTACACGTAATGATATCAAGCCATGCAATCCACTTATATAAACCATACATGAATAAACTAGAGTTATAAATGCACATAATCAATTATAAACACACATAGCCATATATAATTTCACATCAGGACGTCACCTGCCACATAATCTGATAAGACATCACATGCCACACATCTGTCATCCGTTATTCGAACGACCCGTCCACACACTGGGACCCATCCACACACCGGGACCACCAACGATACGAAAAACCAACATCTAACTCGGAGGCCAACATCGAAACCTCCCACAAAACGGTTCTCGCCAGAACCCTACATTAAAACTAATAACGGACCCAAGCGTCCCGCATAACCACCATGCACACAACCGTGCCCCAACCATCCGCATCTAACCATGCACCACGTACACCCGACACAGACCCACGACACCCACACATGCCCAACACAAACCCACAACGCCCACATGCGCCCAACACAAACCCACAACGCCCAAAAAAACCCCCAACCAACCGCATCTAACCATGCACCACGTACACCCGACACAGACCCACGACACCCACACGTGCCCAACACAAACTCATGACGCTCATATGCGCCCAACACAAACCCACAACGCCCAAAAAAACCAAGCCTAACCCGAAGGTTGGCTTCAAACCCCTTAAACCATGAGGTCACAAAACACCACATCTCCTCCAAAGGTGCCACAGGCCCAAACATGTCCAAATCCAATGGAAAACAAACACCGCGCATCTAACCATGCACCACACCCCTATCAAACCATGCACATCAACCCCGATGACGACATCAAAACCAACACCCGAAACCACAATACGAGTCTAGAAGCCACCACACAACCAATCGAATCCTAAAAAGAATCCAACAGTATTTCAGTCGACTAATCCCATAATCAATCAACTGAATACTGTTAGAAACTAATTGAAAACCAAGAACCCAACCACAAAACAACAAACACCCAACCCAGCACCTCAGTCGACTGGACCTTAGCTCCTAGTCGACTGAAAACACACTGGAAAAGCCAAAAGCCCTAAACAGAAGCAAGTCAGTCAACTGACCTCCCTGTTCCAGTCGACTAACCTCGCACAAACATGATTTAGTCGATTGACCTTGCCTAGAAACTGTTTTTAAGGTACGATTTTTGCCTCTAAAATCTTGAATCGAAGCCTCCAAACTCCCATCTAACATCCTCGGGCATCCACACACCCAGGCCTAACACCAAAACCTCAAAAGAAACACCCGACACCTGATTTCATCCACCGAAATTGACGAAAAATGATTTTTAACACAAAACCCAACTTTTAAACAAAATCAGATCTAGTGCAATCTAACTAGTAAAAACGCACACGATTACACGTAGTATTCTTATAAGACACAAGAGTCTATGATCCTAATTCGGTGAGTTAAAAACTCAACGTCTCGATTCACGTACAAAATCGAACTTCGTCGAATGAAATTTTGTTTGGATGGATGCGTAGCCCACCGTGCCAATAGCAGGAATCCGCTGTCTAATTGTCAAAAATCGAGCCTCGGGCCCCCGAGAATTTAGAGAGAAGGCAGAAAAAAAAAAAGAAAACTTACTGGAAAAGTTTTAAAAATATTTTTTAAAAATATCTAATTCCAGATATTTATAGGCCTTTAAAATATCTTTTTTTTTTTTAAAAATTTTAAAATTCACACCGTAATGCCCCACGACCCCGGGAACCAATCCCGCATACATATCTAACCCCGATCATATATCTAAAAGCATATAAACATGCAAAATCAAAAACGGTAAACACACGTCGAAAAACGCCGAAAAAAAAAACGAGTCATGGTCTCACATCCAGTGTCTAATCAGACCATTAGTTCTTTGGTTCATGCTCGTCCACTACATGCATCTTTCCAATAGGTTTTGCTCCTTCATTCTCAAGGGAATCATACTGGCCTTACAATAAAGGAGTTCCTTCATCCATGGCTTCTAAATTTCAAAGTTGGTAGCCATTTGTTTGATCACATCCTTCGGTGTTGAGTCCTCTATCTTCACAAGATACAATTGAGTTAAGTGTAAGAATCTTCATTTTATTTCAACGTTTTTTTATAATAGGATGAAGTAATTTTAGTGAAATAATGTTGTATTAGGAATTCTCTACCGAACATTCTCAACATATTAATGGAGAAAATCTATTTCAATCGAGATTTCTCCTTCAAAAAAGTATTTCATTTCATTGAAATATATGCCTCAAAAAGAATATTTCTTCATGCCAATCAAGCATACTTCAAGGCATGCAGGCATTTTCAGATGTACTATATATTCAAATATGCACATATGGTTTTCTTAATTTGCATTTGTTTTTCTTCAATAGGGTTAACACCAATCCTTTCCATTTGGGAAGACAGGTCATCAAAACTTCACCAACGTGTTAAATAGCATCAGTTCACTTGAAAATGATACAAGTTAAAGATTCTAAGCTCAAGAATGTTACAAGTAGTCTTTTTTTTCATTGCAGCTAAGTAGATGAAAAGTACATGAGCTTCAAAAAGATAAACTTCTGTATTTGACAATAAACTTTAACTCGAACATATTACACAAGTAGACAAATAGCACAAGTAACAAAAATGCAAAGTTACCATTTAATAAAAATAACTTGCTACAATCATTTAAGGGCTAACAATTCACTTCATCCATTATTCAGCCTACACAATTCATTTCACCCAACGCCCATCTCAGAACAACTTCAAGGCACATTTATCATTCACCTAACAACTCTGTCAATAACAAAAGGTCATTACAAATCACAAGCTATACTTTGTTATTTTTAACTCCATGACTGACATTGTTTCCGAATTAGCATAACAAGTTCAAAAATTGAGGCCTTCGTTCCAAATAGTTTGAAGTATTTGCTCTATGTTTTTCAAGAATCATCAACCTTTGTCTTGAAATTTCATTTTGAGATTGCAGCCCATAAATTGTATTTACAAATTCCATCTTGAAAATGTGAAAAAGGGGTGAAAAACATAGTTAGAGATGATAGGTCATCATATATTATTAGGGATCAAGGCTGCAAAATCTCCCATCCCTTCTGCTAAAATATCACTTGATCCCACAAGTAAGACTTTTGAAAACTTTTACAAATTTCTCTCTCAACTTGCAAAAATGTATTCTCACGTCCAAAAATTATGTGACAACACCGCACACTCACTACTCACGAGAATGCAAGGCTAATCTATCAATTATCAATTCTAATATCATTATAAAAAGTTAATCAAATATATCCAATGAAAAACTCTTTATTATAAATTTAATACCAAATAATTTTTAAATATTTTTAAAATCCATAATACAATTTATTACAGGCCACAATTCAAAATAATCAAAATAATTCTACTCTAAATACTTCCCAAGAAATTTTCTTGCGCAACTCTACTCTTCAGAATATGTAAACTCAACAAATCACCAATTACCATTACTAACTAGATCAAGCATGTAGGAAAATAATGTAAAGGAAGACATTGTGATTTTTCTTTCTTTTGTAACAATATTTAATGCAAACAGATTTATAATCTGGAGACTGAAAATATATAAATAATTTTTTGTGCAAAATAACGTATAATTTAATTTCTAATGATTTTCTAATTTAATTTCAATATACCCAAGTCTTATCAACTATGGCTACAGTAACTTGTGACAAGGCCCAGAATCATATTTAGGCCAGTGGTGAAGCCACATGCGAAATTAGTGTCGGTTCCAATATTTAACCCTCATTAACTAGAGTTCAGATCATAGTCAGACTAGAGACATTTTCAGAATTTAATACATTGGATCACAAAAATATACTATTTTTTTAAATAAATTTTAAATTCTTAAAATATAGTCAAAATTTCATACTTGATCTATTTTTTTCTTTCACAAAACGAGTAAAAATATAATAGAATATAGTTTTTTTAAAGTACAACATAACATGTTTTTTGAACTGGAAATATTTTCAAAGAATTTTAAGAATAAAAATACTAACAATGATAAAAGGCAACTTGTCTCTAGCCAAATTCTTTTTCAACCAAAAATTAATTAACAATGTTCTAAATATATCATCGTCTCGTCCTTCTTTTCCTTTTTTATTTTTTTTCTATCCTCCAACTATTTGTTTCTTTTCCTTTCATTCAATGCCTATATATATATATATATATATATACACACACTACTTGGAGAATACTATTCATACAAGTGTATTAATTACGTATAAATTATGTGCTCTCTCTCTCTCTTGTTTAATTGTGTGTGTGTATGTGTGTGTGTGTGTTTGTATTACGTTTCTCCCTTCTTAAAAAAAATTTAGTCCTCTAAATTTGACATACCTTGGTTTTCAAAAAAGTTGTGGATATTTTTTTTTCATTTCTTCTTCAAGTTCCCATGTAACTTCTCCTTGAGTATAGTTGCTCCAATATACTTTTACATAATGAATGACTCGTTGCCTTAATACTTGTTCTTTACGGTCTATAATCCGTATTGGATATACATGATAAGTCAAATCTTCACTCAGTTGTAGTGGAGCATGATCAATAACATGAGTTTGATCCGATATATATTACTTCAACATAAAAACGTTAAAAACATTATGTACTCCAGTAAGTGTAGATGGCAAGGCAAGTCTATAGGCCACCTCTTCAACACGATCCAACATCTCAAATGGTCTCACAAATCTAGGGCTCAATTTTCACATACTCCAAATCTCATTACTCCTTTGACTGGAGATTCCTTAAGATGCACATGATCTCCAATCTAAAACTCTAGGTTCCGTCTCTTATTATCTGCATAACTCTTTTGCCTGCTTTGAACTGTGCAAAGTCGTTTCCTAATGAGTTAAATCTTGTCCACTATTTGTTATAAAATTTCTAGCCCTAACAACTTTCTTTCATTGACCTCACCCCAACAAATAGGTGATCTACTTTTTCTTACATGTAGAGCCTCGTAAAGTGCCATTTGAATACCAGCTTGATAACTGTTATTATAAGAAAATTCCACTAGGGGAATATGGTCGTCCCAAGATCCTCCTGAATCAATACTGCAAACTCTCAACATATCTTCAAGAATTTAAATAGTTCTCTCTTACGCTCCGTCGATTTGAGGGTGGAAGGCTGTACTAAATTTTAAACTGGTCTCCAAAGATTTGTGTAAACTTTTCTAGAATTTAGATACAAATCTAATGTCCCTATCAGAAACTATCGTCATAGGAATGCCGTATAACCTTATAATCTCCTTAATATACAACCTTGCTAACCTTTCCAAGAAGAATCCAATATTGATAACCAGAAAATGAGCAAATTTTGTCAATCAGTCAATGATAACCCAAATAGAATCATTACCATTTTGAGTCCTGGGCAATCCTGCCACAAAGTCCATGGCGATATGTTCCCACTCCCTTTCAGGAATGGGAAGTGGTTGCAACTGACCCACTGGTCTCTGATGTTCGACTTTTACCTATTGGCATAATAAACATTGATCGACAAACTACGCAACTTCCTTCTTCATATTATTTCACTAAAAATTTCTTTTCAAGTCTCTATACATCTTAGTACTCCCAGGATATATTGAGTACTTCGAATTGTGAGCTTCTTTCATTATCTTAATCTCTAAGTCATTAGGCACACACAACCTATCACAGAATCTCAAAGTTCCATCATTGTGGACTAGAAGGCCAGTTTATGATCCTACTTCTACATTATCATTAATTTTTTGTAATTGTGGATCATCTCTTTGACGTGCTTTAATTATCTCAATCAAGGTAGGCTATACTCTAAGGTTCGCCAAAAGTGCATCTGGCTCTTGCCATCGTATCTCAACATTTAGTCTTCTGAAATCTTCCAAGATATGATTTTGGTTTGTCATCAAAGATGCTAGATTACTTGACTTCCTACTCAAGGCGTCTATCACTGCATTAGCTTTTCTTGGGCGATAGTTGATTCTTAAGTCATAGTGTTTCAAAAGTTCTAACCATCTCCTCTGTCTCATATTCAACTCCTTCTGGGTAAAGATGTACTTTAAGCTTTTATGATTGGTCGCCTTACGCCATATAAGTAGTGCCACCAAAATTTTAATGCAAACCCCACTACTGCCAACTCTAAGTCATGTGTAGGATAATTCTGTTCATATGGTTTTAGCTGCCTTGAAGCATATGCTACTACATTGTCATTCTACATCAGAACACATCCCAAACCCTTCTTATAGGCATCACTGTAGATGGCAAAACCTTCATCCCCATAAGGAACAATAAGTATTGGTGTTGATAACAAACGTCGTTTCTACTCTTGAAAGCTCTGCTCGCATTCGTCATACCACTCAAACTTAACCTATTTTTTGGGTCTAGCAAGTCAATGGCACAGCTATATAGGAAAACCCCTACACAAACCTCTTGTAATATCTAGCCAACCCCAAGAAACTTTGAATTTATGAAACATTGGTCAGCTTATTCCATTCAACTACAGCTTCAGTTTTCTTTGGATTAATGGAAATTCCATCCTTGAATATCACATGGCCTAAGAAGTAAATATTATCCAATCAAAACTCACATTTTTTAACTTGCATATAATTTTCTTGTCCTCAAAATTTGCAACACTATTCTCAAATGCTTATCATGCTTTTGTTTACTTTTCGAGTACACTAGAATGCCATCAATAAATACCACCATAAATTGATCCAAAAATAGTTTAAACACCATATTCGTTAAATCCATGAATGCTGCAGGCGCATTAGTTAATCCAAACGGCATTATGAGAAACTCATAATGCCATATCTAGTGCGAGATGCTGTCTTAGGCACATCTTCTCCATTAATCTTCAACTGTGATAACCTGAATGAATGTCAATCTTTGAGAATACTTGTGCCCTTTGTAACTGATCAAATAAGCATCAATTACGGGTAAAGGATATTTATTCCTTATTGTCACCTTATTTCCCGATAATCTGTGCACAAACACATGTTTCCATTCTTCTTTTTCACAAATAAGACCGGAGCTCCCCAAGAAATCACACTAGGTCTAATGAAATGCTTATCCAATAATTCTTGCAAATGCTCTTTCAATTCTTTCAACTTTACCAGAGCCATCCGATACAAGGCCTTGGAGATTGAACCTGTGCCTTGAACCAAATCAATAGAGAATTTAATCTCTCTACCCAGTGATAACCATGGTAAGTCTTCAGAAAAAAAATGTCAAGAAATTCCTTTACAACAAGAATATCCTCTAAATGTAACTCGTCTTGATAGCCAAAAACATTTATAAAAAGCCATTACCGAGGGTTTATTTAGAACAAAAGAGAAGCTCAACAGAGCATAAGTCAAAAATCCTTCATCGAGGCATGAACATTTTCTTTGAATGGTTAAAAACTGCATTAACACCGAAAGAACAACACCCAACCCAATGTTTCACTCACAAGATAAGAAATCATGCATACATTAAACATAACGCCCTCAAGCTTACAACATACGGTTCCAAGATAGAAGCATGTAAAACAGTACATGGCTAAAAAAGGAAACAAAGGAAGACTACAGGTCTTTCGCCTCTAACCGGCTCCTCCCGATCAACCTGATTGACTGAATGCATCTAAAAAATATTTTAAATCCCACACCGCGTAACTCATGTAACTCTCACCATGCAACACATGCCATTCACACAACCTAACACATGCATCTTTTTGGGCTTTCACCGAAGAACCAGTATACGCCCCAACTAATGCTTTGTTAACCAGGGTTAACATATATCGGATTACTTTTCATCATTCGTTAACTAGAGTTAATGCTTACCACCCACGTAACCCAAGCAACACATGCATCTTCACGGGTTTTTACCGTAGGACCAATATATGCCCCTAATAATACATTTTCACAGCGTTTTCACAAAACACAATCTTTTCCAAAACCCGCCTTTTTGAAAAGAATCAAAGACCTAAACACATCACGCACACAACGATATTTAAACATTATGATTAACAAACCCTCGTCATCCCCGAAGACGATTACAAGACCAAAAATAAACCTCAAGGCCACAAGACGACCAACCAAAACAAGAAAAGAAAAACAACCCACACAGGAGTTCAGTCGACTGGACTCCACCCTTCAGTCGATTGAAAAGCTATTGAAATTTCACAAAATTTTCAATGTCTCAAGTCAGTCAACTGAACCCATAACTTCAGTCGACCGAACTCATACACTGTTCATTCAGTCGACTGAATTCCATACTTTAGCCGACTGAATTCTGTGAAAAACCCTAGTGCCGTCGAAAAGACTTGAGAAAAACCGATTGTCAATCTAAGCCTTCCAGAACGACGACCGTAGATACCATTCCTCCCTTTACTAATGTAGTACCTCATGACCTGAAAGCATTAGGGGTGTAAAAACGGCCCGAGGCCCGCAGGCGGCCTGGGGCTCGTTACTGTGCAGGCCCAGCCTAACCCGTATTGTGCATTTTTCGGGCCTGGGCCGCCCCCCAAGCCCGTGGGCCGGGCTGGGCCGGCCAGAGGACTGCCCGCCCGCCCGCCTAAAAGCCCGCCCACATGCCTAGGCATGGGCAAGCCGTTGGGCCCGGCCCGGCCCGCCCAGTCCTCCCACCCCACAACGGTCAGTTTTTAAAATGGACGGTCTGGATCAATTGTGATTCAAAAACAATGGCCCAAAATTCTCGGCCAACGATTAGTTTTTTTTTTTAATTTATAAATTTTTCCTATAAATAGGGGTGCATATTTGTCTTTCATTTTCATCCAAACATCTATACTCTCTCTACTCCCTTCTTTCTAATTACTTGGTGATATTCGGGTTCGATGATATTCGGGTTTAGTGCAATTGTTGGCGAATCAAAGAGTAAAAATTAAGAATTAAGATTAAGATCAAAACATAAATCGATCGAGATCAAGATTAAAAATCGGAGTTCCTTAATTCGGTTTGCTTTATTTTCTGCAATTTAATTTATTTAATTAAATTTTGAATACATTTTTAAAATTTTAATTAATTTCTTTAAAAAATAAAATTTTATTTTATTTTTAATTTTTTTTAAAATTCTAGTCTCTACTCTCTAATTTATCAATTTTTCTTTAAAATTTTATAATTTTTTTATCGATGGATCCAAATATATTTACCGTTGATCAAGAAGAATATATTTTCACATTTTCACCTAGGGTTTTAATCCCACTTCCTCTGCTCCTATTCCTAATCCACCTACTACTTCATCAACATCTATTGGTGCATTTGTATCTGCATCTGTAAGTTTATCTAGTAAAAAAGTTTTAAATGTGTAGAAATTTTTTAAAAAACTTTTTTTAAAAAATAATTATGTCACCGTTACTGTTAAAGCAAAATGTAAAATTTGTAATAAACTACTTTCGGATCACGCATCAAGTGGCACTAGCCACTTATGTTGACATTCTGATAGTCACCTTAAAAGTGTACCTCTTAATCTCACTTCACAAATGCAGATAGGTATGGGTGCAACTGGTAATATTATTAATTTCTGAAATGAACCTACCTGCGCACAAAATTATGTTATTAATTATATAATAAAACAGGAACAACCATTTTCAATGAGTGAACAACCGACATTTAAAGAAATGATACAAATCGAATTTGTTCTGCAATTTTAACATTTTTCTAGAAATACTACAAAAAATAGAATTTTGAGTAGATTTGATGAAATTAAAACCGAGTTGATGGATTTATTTACAAATTTAAAAGAATAAATTAGTTTAACTTCTGATTTATGGACTGCTAGAAATGCTCAAGAATTTCAGTAAATTACAACACATTTTATAGATAATGATTGGAATTTATGTATAAAAAAAATTTATTTAAAACTATAGAATTTTTTTATACCGATCATTCTTTAGGTATAGTTATTAAGCAAGAACTAGTTTCGTGGGGCGTTGCATCAAAAATATTTTTTATTATTTTAGATAATACTTCTTATAATAATGAATGTATTAATTATTTAAAACGTAATTTGCAGCTTCTATTATCTGGTTCTTTATTTCATGTTCGTTGTTTCGTACATATTTTAAATTTAATTGTTAAAGAATGACTTAAATATTACAATGAATCTCTTGAACGAGTTAGGTTAGCAATAAAATGTATAAATAGTAGTACAAGAAGGGTTAATATGTATAGAAAAATATGTCAATAAGAAAATATAAAATATAAAAAATTACGACATGATATAAAAACTAGGTGGAACTCGACATATAATATGTTACAACTAATAATAAAACAAAAAAAATTAATTGATTTATTTTTTAAAATGAATATAGGAATTAATTTTACTCCACCAATGTCTAGTGATTGGGATAATTTAAATGTATATAAAAAATTTTATAAAATTTTTGATCAAGTAACAAAATTATTTTCTTTTATTTACACTCTTACTATTCCATTAGTTTTACTGTAATTAAAATAAATTACCGTAATATTTGATGAATTTTTAATCAATCCAAATTATTATCAGATAATATTTAGTATGAAAGATAAATTTGATAAATATTATAATGAAATAATATATATTTTTGGAATAGCTTGCATACTAGATCCTATGAGTAAAAATATTAGTTTATAATATTTTTTTAAAAATATTTATGATAATGCAAACCAACTTAAACCAATAAATGAAACACTTAAATATTTATATGACGAATATAAAACTCATATAATACCACAATCATCATAACCTGCGATTAGAACTTCATCTCGAAGTCGTAACGATGATTGGTCTATAATCAAAAATAGGCAACTTTTTGAGATTCATGGGAGTTTTATCACAAAACTTCAATGTTATTTTGATGTTGTAGAAAATTTAGATGAAAATAATTTTGATATTTTAGATTATTAGAAACAACACGAGGTGTAGTGGCCAGTGTTGGCCGCAAAAGCTTGTGATATACTTGCAATTCCTGTTTCTACAGTTACTTCAGAGTCGGCTTTCAGTACAGGTGGACGGGTGCTGAACGACTACAGATCCAAACTCACTCTGGAGATGGTCCAAGTATTGATGATTACACGGGACACAATTTATGCAACGAAGAGGTATCAAGAAATTGACGAGAAGGAAAGACTCGAAGCAGACATAGAATCTATCACCTTTAAAACGCCTGAAGAATTATCAGGCTCAGATTGATTTGTTAAATTATTTGTTACATATTAAAACATTATTTTTTTATATTTATAATTTTACATTTCATTTGACATGTATTTTAAGTAGAGAATAATGTAAATGATTGTTAGACTTGTATGTGCCAACCTAGTTGGAATGTACTTGACCTATAATGATGCAATTTCTCTATTTTTTTAACATGTACAATACACTAATAATGTGTAAAATTGTTCACATTTGATTTTTAATTAATAAAATTTATATCGCATTTTATTATTTTAATTGTTTAATTTTATTGTATTTAATTGTTCAATGTATAGTTATAATAAATTAATAAACTTATAATAATATAAACTATAAACTTATCAATCAATAATAATTTTATAGTAAATAAATACACAAATAAATTATAAACTAATAAGTTTACTATAAACTTATAAGTTTATAGTTTATAAGTTAATAACTAATTAAATAATAAAGTTATATTTATATAATATAATCAACTAGTAATTAGTTTATAGTTTAACTTAAAATTTAAAAACTTACTATTATAAGTAGAGAATAAGTTAGTTTATAATTTTTAATTTAACTTAATATATTAAACTATCATTGTATTATAAATTTAAATACAAATTACACTAAAAAAACTCAAAATATTAGAAATCCGGTCAAAGCCCGCCCAAAGGCCAGGGACCAAGGCCCGAGCCTTTTACTCCTACGACTTGGGCCGACCCCCGGACAAAAAAGTCTAGCTCGAAAATTTCACGGAAGCCCACCGGACCTGGGCCAGGCTTGGCCCGCCAGATCCACGGCCGGGCCGAGCCGAGCCGAGCCGAGCCCAAATTACACACCTAGTGGGCATTGGTTTGGGAACTTGTGGCTGCATATCCAGAGTCTAATTGTGGGTTTTCGATGGTTTTGAATAATAGGAATTGGGCTCAAACATTTGGTTCAGTAGATTAGGAACTAATTTGGGATCTTAAGGGTTATGATTTGTTCGTGCACATTCATTCATCATTTTAGATTTCATCAACGCCTAGAAATTATGTTTGGTCAAAATATGGTGTCCCCCTCCTTGACAAAGCTTGAGTACCAACTCGAATACAAGAGCGTAGATTAAAGTATAAAGAGACATGCCATTTTGCTCAGACATAAGTTCCAAAGCTCAAAAAACAAGCAGCAAAACATGCATGTGGTTGCACCCATGGCTTGACTAGAGCTACCTACGTACCCCATAGGGAGGAATAAGGCTGACGTAGTTCATTAGGCCAATGCAAAATGCAAAAATGAAATATGCATGACCTGTAGGGGAACAAAGTTGGTGCTTCTACCACGATTCATGTTTGAAAAGATTTAAGAGATGCTAGCCGTTCTACCACCATTCTAGTACTTCAACAACCATTCGGCTAGGAGTGTTGTGCCTAACAATTCTATTGTCATTCAGTCTGCAGCCAAGGGACTTTACCACCATTAAAGGCACTAGAAAAGACTGGTGATTCTATCGTTATTCAAGTCACAACTAGTGGTTCTACCAAAATTCGAGTCTTTAGGGGATGCACTGGTAATTCTATCACTATTTGGGACGCAGCCAATTGTTCCACCACCATTTGAATCCATTACAAGAGAATAAGGCAATAAATCCATCACCGTTCAAATGTGTTAAACAATTCTATCGCCATTTAGGTCCTAGCCTAATGGTTCTACGGCCACACACTAGCATTTTTGCTATCATCTAAGAACACTAATGGTTCAACCTCATTCAGACCACAATAAAGTAGTCATACCAACATTCTAACATGCTAGCGATTTTTACGTCATTTAAGCCTCTAGAAGACTTAATTTCTTAAAAACTCGGTCATTGGGAGGGAGTGACTGCATTGTGACTACAACTTAATTAGGACCACACCTATAGGTGGATTCAATCAGGCCCGTAGGCCTCACCCAGTGGTGGCAAGCATAACACAAGCCCTTAGGCCTCAACCAGAGGTGAAAAGCAATACAGGCCCTTAGAACTCAACTGGAGGTGGGAAAGCAACACAGGCCCCTTAGCTCGCGCTCGGAAGTGGGAAAGTAACAGAGGCCCATACGCCTCACTCAAAGGTGGGAAAACAATGTAGGCCCTTAGGCTTCACCCAATGGTGGGAAAGCAATGGAAGGGAAGCCCTTGGGCCTCACCCAGAGGTGGGAAAGCAACGCAGATCCATCGACTTCACTTGAAGGTGGGAAAGCAACGCAGGCCCGTAGGCCTTATCCAAAGCCAAAGGTGGGAAAGCAACCCAGCCCTTAGGCGTCACCCGAAAGTAGGAAATAATGCAACCCTCAAGTCGAGAAAACATCTTATCAGAGATATTTAAGATAATGGAACCCCACAAGTGAAAAGATGGCAACATGATATTGAAAGCGAACTATGCTCGTAGGCCAAAGAGCATAAGAACTGCCACTAGGGCCACGAATAGTTGGGTTAGGGGCCTCTAGGTAAAATGAAAGAATTTCTACTAGTACTAGGGTAAGGGATAGTTGGGGGCCTGTAGCTAGGCCAAAAAGCACAATAATGTCCCTTAAGGGTAGAGGTAGAGGAGTGAATGGATCATGGGTGAGAAAAATCACCAGAATGCCCTCTGTAGGTAGATACTAGATAGAGTGGAGAGCCCACAAGCCGAAAAGTCACTGGAATTCCCTTTAGGAAGCAATTAAAATTAAGCCTGTGGGCCTAAGGATAAGAAATTTCCCTAGTGCATGTAAAACACTCGTGTATACACATTCAAGTTGATTATGACAAATCTCAATAAATTCACTATTTTAGGTGCCTTCGATCATGAATGTTGCTATGATTCAGAATTTCCAGAAAAGAAAAGTTTTTCTTTGAATGAGTTTATGAATATTGTAGCAATGTGGACAACAAGCTAAATATAGGAAAGCGACACATTCTTTCAACTTACTTTGTTTCAAAAAAATATTTAAGAAAATAACTCAATTCGACTTCATATATATTGCTTTATCCTTAATGAAATGGTGGGCGCATGAAAACTTATTCTGGTTGTATTACAATATTGTAAGGTGTGATAGGGAAATCGTGCCTTTTTCCCCATGTTGAGAACTATCACAATAAAATCAATTGTTGAAGATTCCTCCCTTAGAAGTTCATTATTTCTCCATTTTACCCATCAAAGCTCACTTAGATCATTAGATTACCATGAAACTCATACAGTACATATTGGATTTCTAATTGTGTGCCCCTTAATCTAAGAAGTTCTCCTAATTCAACAATAATCCACACGATTCATGTCTTCTGTGCTGCACCAGCCACTTCTCACGATCGCAATGCTCCTAGTTCTCCATCATAGCATGTCTTTGAATTTGCCCCACTTCTGTTTAGGATTCTTATTACTATGCCACGTTCTTCATTCTAAGATACTTTCTTTTGGACTGTAATATAGACCAAGGCTATGGTATAAGAAAGAAATGGATATATAAAACTCAACCATTAATTCAGTTTCAGGGTTTATAAAGTTAGCAATCATCTATGCCGTCTTCTTATGCCCCTAGTTTTCAGCTTGTTTGATTATGGGGTATTTTTCTTTCTTCCTTATTGTTTGCCTCCTCTTTTTTTTTTTTTGGTTTCTCAGCCTTCCTCATTGTTTTTCTATTTTTCTCTACCTTTTCTCTTTCTTTCTTATCCCCGCCCCCCTTTTTCCATCTTTTCTCATTCATTCTATTTCTCCTTTATTGTTCTTCCTCCATCTTTTTCTTCCTCTTTCATTTTTCACAGTGTAGGTCATGCCTAGCTAACAAGGTTTTGAAAGAAAACTCAATAGGTTTAATGGTGGTTGGCAAGGGATATTTGTAAAAACAATTAATTGATTGCAAAAATGATGGTCTGTCTTCACTTTGAGTCACATAGCTAAGTTATAAGTATCTAAACACATGATAATAGGAATTCTCTTATTTGCTCTCAATGGTCTAATCTTCATTCTGTTCAGACGATTCACCATTGTAGATAAGGAAACAGTGGGGAAAATCAACGTAACGTTTTGAGTTTTTTTTTTTTTTTTTGCTCCAATTTTTTTTTTAGACCGCCTTATATGGTTTTGAGCCTAGCAAGCTTTTTTTTTTTTTTTTTCTCTTTCTTTGGTCCGAACTTTACCTAGACCACCCTCTTGTGTTTTGAGTCTAGCGGACTTCGTCTTTAGGGTTCTAAATCGCCATATCAGAGTACGTATAGGTATCGGTGATACGGGCATATATCGGTAGATATCGAATAGTATCGACTGATACATTAGTAAATATCGGTATTAGAGGCCTACAATTTCGATACGTAACGACTGATACGATACGTAACGGCCGATATTTAAAACTTTAGTCTTATTATTTTAATTTATTTTTTTAAAACTCATAGCAAAATGTCCTTGAAACTCATGATTCCTCCTCCTACGGAGCTAAAAGAGTGCCTCTTGAATGGAATAGAGTGCGCTTTTCAAACTTTTTCTTTTGGCAGTTGACGGCATGACCCCGAGCTTGAGATTGATCTTTGTGGGAGGAACTTCTATGTATTCTCTTTGCAAATCTAGTACTGGCTGGAGATTTTTAAAAGATACCATGAAGTTAAACCTTGATCTCCTAGGGATCATCCTCAATGCTCCATTTTATTGTTCTAGTTTCTTTCCCGGTAGCACGTGTGTCGAGGAAAGGGAATGATGGGAAGAGTGTTGGCCTAACCTCACATATTAGGGTTGCCTACGTATTCTTCAAGCTGGGAATCAGGCCTTAGTCAAGTTTAAGAAAGATAGGTTCTCACATGGTTTTCGTTTCTTTTATGAGGGTGAAGAGATAGGTGCAATTATTATTATTTTTTCTGTCAAAGATGCCAAGGTAATGAGGTATTTAAGGGTGCAAAAATGGTCCGAGGCCTGCCTGAAACCCGTCACTGTGCGGGCCCGGCTAGGCCCGTATTGTACATTTTTCGGGTCTAGACCACACTCCCAAACCCGTGGGCCGGGCCGAGGCCCGCCCACCCAAAAATCCGCCCTAGGCCCGATCCTAGGCCCGCCAGAAGCCCACCCATGGGCGCGGGCTCGGGCTAGCCGTTAGGCCCGCCCAGCCTGGCCCCATCCCCTCCCAACAGTCACTTTTCAAAAACGAACGACCTGGATCAACTGATGCATAAAATCAACGAACTAGATTTTTTGACCATTGGGCCCGGCCCGGCTCAGGCCCGACCAACGGCTAATTTTTTTTTTAATACAATTTTTTCCCGATAAATATGGGTGCATATTTGATGAAATTTTCATTCAAACATCTCTCTTCTCTCTACTCTCCTCTCTAATTTTTGTCTCTAATTACTCAGTGATATTCGGGTTCGGTGCAATTATTGGCGAATCAATTAATGAAAATCAAGAATCAAGATCAAGATCAAAACACAAATCGATCGAGATCAAGATTATTGATCAGAGTTCCGTAATTCGGTTTGCTTTATTTTTTATAATTTAATTTATTTGTTGCAATATTTAATTAAATTTTGAATACATTTTTTTAAATTCTAATTAATTTTTTAAAAAAATTAAATTTTATTTTTTTTTCAATTTTTTTTTAAATTCTAGTATCTATTCTCTAATTTATCAATTTCGTTTTAAAATTTTATAATTTTTTTTATCGATGGATCCAAATATTTTTACCGTTGATAAATAAGGAAATTTTTTTACATTTCTATCTAGTAATTCTAATCCGACTCCCCCTGCTCCTATTCTTATTCCACCTACTACTTCATCAACATCTGCATCTGCATCTGCATCTGTAGGTTTATCTAGCAAAAAAGTTTCAAATGTGTGAAAAATTTTTGAAATTTTTTTTTGAAAAAATAATGATGGCACCGTTACTGTTAGAGAAAAATATAAAATTTATAATAAATTACTTTCGGATCACACATCGAGTGTCACTAACCATTTACGTAGACATTCTGATAGTCACCTTAAAAATGCACATCTTAATCTCACTTTACAAATGCAAATAGGTAAGAGTGCAACTGGTAATATTATTAATTTTTTGTGAGAACAAACTCGCGCACAAAATTCTGTTGTTGATTATATAATAAAATAAGAACAACCATTTTTAATGAGTGAACTGCCGACATTTGAAAAAATGATAAAAATCGAATTTGTTCCGCAATTTCAATGTTTTTCTAAAAATACTACAAGAAATAGAATTTTAGGTAAATTTGATAAAATTAAAATCGAGTTGATAGATTTATTTACAAATTTAAAAGGAAAAATTAGTTTAACTTTTGATTTATGGACTGCTAGAAATACTCAAGAATTTCAATGTATTACAGCACATTTTATAGATAATGATTGAAATTTATGTAAATAATTTTTTCATTTAAAACTATAGAATTTTCCTATACTAGTCATTCTTTAGATATAATTATTAGGCAAGAATTAGTTTCGTGTGACATTATATCAAAAATATTTGCTATTACTTTAGATAATGCTTCTTATAATAATGAATGTTTTAATTATTTAAAACGTAATTTACAGCTTTCATTATTTGGTTTTTTATTTTATTTTTATTGTTCCACACATATTTTAAATTTAACTGTTAAAAAAGTACTTAAATATTACAATGAATCTCTTGAACGAGTTAGGTTAGCAATAAAATGTATAAATAGTAGTGCTAGAAAAGTTGATATGTATAGAAAAATATGTAAATAAGAAAATATAAAATGTAAAAAATTACTACATGATATAGAAACTAGGTGGAACTCGACATATAATATGTTACAATAAGCAATAAAATAAAGAAAAGCAATTGATTTATTTTTTGAAATGAATATAAAAACTAATTTTTCTCCACCAATACCTAGTAATTGGGATAATTTAAATATATATAAAAAAATTTATAAAGTTTTTGATCAAGTAACAAAATTATTTTCTTTTATTTACATTCTTACTACTCCATTAGTTTTACTACAATTAAAACAAATTACCGCAATATTTGATGAATTTTTAATCAATCCAAATTATTATCAAATGATATTTAGTATGAAAGATAAATTTGATAAATATT
>JAULJZ010208192.1:0-18905 GCA_032270985.1 Heliamphora pulchella | reverse complement strand
TTGAAAGAAAATTAAAGCTAGTATTGCAAGAAAAGAAAAGAAACTTTAAATGCTAAAAAAAAGAACATTAAACTAATATTTAAAAGAAAAAGACATTAAATTAACATTACTAGAAAAGAAAAGAAATAGAGTGCGTAGTAAAATAAAATTAAACTTAAAAAAAAATACTAGAATATTAAAAAAAATGAAGAAATGAAATACTAGAATTAAATGAGTGTAATATTGACAATTACAACCATTTTTATGTAAGTGCTTATATCATAATAATAACGACATTATTTAGTCGTGTCGTTAAATTATGTTAGCACTAATTTAATGAATTAATAATAATAATAATAATAATAAAGACAATGTAATGATCATAACAATAACGGCATTATTTAGTCGTATCGTTAAATCATCTTAGCACTAATTTGATGAATTAATAATAATAAAAAAGGACAATGTGCTTAGTGTGGTTGTGTGAAATAAGCAATTAATTAAAAAGATGAAGCAATTTAAACAATAAGCGAGATCAATTATGTAAACAAAAGAAATGCACAAATTGAAATTGAAAGTTAACCCGATCACCCCAAGAGAGAAGAAATGAAGTTTAGAAGAATCGGGAATCCAAACGAGGTACTTGGATTACAGGGGAATTCTCAAATTGGGAATGTACTTCAACGGTCCAATCCTCGGGTGGTGGTCTAAGCAAGGCTTCAATGTCGGAGGTTCAAGTCTCGGTATTTCGGCAGGGTTTCGGTGTCGGGGCTTGGATTGCTCGGCGACTCGGCAGAGCTTATCTCTCTAAACCTCTCTCTCCAAATTTGTCCTTGAAAACGTACCATAGGTACGGTATTTATAGAGTTCTTTAACCAATGAGATGCTGCCACGTTCTAAGGCATGTCAGGCCATTTGGAGTTGGCGGCCACCACAATGTGAGTTGGCGGTCGCCCTGTTGGAGTTAGCGGTCGCCATGCTGGAAAAGGTTCCACAAGGTTTTATTGGCGGTCACCACAATGAACATGGCAGTCGCCACTTCTGGCAATGACTTGGGTAACAAGTTATCGATGGTTTGGTACAACTTTATTGGTTTTGAAGGTTTCTGATGGTTTTTGATGGTCGAGTTCAATTACCGAGCTTGGATCACTTTTCGAGGATCGAATTGAGATACCATTCTAACCATTTTCATCATCGGATTCACCTAAGATTAGGCGGGGTCAAATTGGGCTGTCTATAGTGGCCGACCACCTTGGGGAGAGTGCCAAAAAATGATTTTTTGCTTTCTTTTTAGCTTAAAATGATGAGAAAGGTATTAAATTAAAATTTATGGTGATCTAATACTTATTGAAAAAGTAATATACATAATAATATAGTGTTATAGTTCAACAAAAATAAGCAAATCATTATTGAAGTTCATACACAACAAAATAAGTAAAAAAGTCATATATTGCCAAAATAACTTAATTTGACTTAAAAGACTACATCTATTTAATCAATTGCTTTGGAAACTATGATAATACATGGGAATGCTATATTTATCATAAAAATATTAAAATAATAGGTCTCAGTAGAAAAAGACACCCAAAAGATACATCAAATTAACTTTTAATGCATTTTTTTGCACAAAATGGCACGCAAATCAATGTAAAATTCATTGATTGATTTGGAATCAGGTTTTTATCCCCCAAATAGCCCCTAGCTATATTTATCTTCCCCGTATCTGATTTTTAGCCCTCAAAACTTGAACCCTCTCAAATCATCGCAAATCTCATTTAATAAAAAGGAAAAAAAAATAGTCCTTTAAGAGTACTTTTTGTTTTCCTCTTGTCCCCTAGCCTTTGCCTATATAAAGGAAGTCAAACACCCTCTTCTTCCCTTCATATTTTCGTGCAAGTGAGGAAGAGAAACTAGGCATCTTTGCTCTTGAGTGTTAAGGTGAGTTTGAGGGAAAAAAAGGAAGAAAAAAGAAGGAATCAAGGAGGTTTTCGAAAGCTAAGTCCAAATCTATCCTCCACCCTCCTTTGAGCTCTCAAACAAGTAAGTAAGATCTCTAAACCTTATATCTAATATCTATCAAAATATCCCTCAACTCATCTCTTTAAACACTTTAAAAATTGAGAACGCGTCGTAGTAACAAAACAGGGGCTGTTGTGTTCTTGAATGATATAAGATGTGTTTGTGTGTTGTTATCTTTGAGTTTGATGACTTCTAAGTATGCTGAAATCTTGATATTAATTTCTAAAAAACAAGAATGTAAATAAATAGAACAAAAACTTGACATGACATAAGTAGAAGACTTGGACCCTAAGAGCTTTGAGTTTTGAGAACATAGATGTTTATGTCCTGCACTTTGGAACACCATAAGTCAATGTAAAAAACTGATCTAAGCATGTTCTTTATGTCCCGATTTAGATTTTTGTGTTATATTTCATCCAAAGCTGGCTTCAACTCATTTGCGTAAGTAAAACTCGAGATATTGTAATTTTACCAAAGTGTGTCATTTTCTGACCAGTCAACACTACCGACTTAGAAACCCTAGTTTAAAGTGAGATTTGAAATTTGGTCAAAACATGAAAGTTGTAGATAATATATATATATATATATATACCCACCAAAATGGAGCACAAAATATTGAGTTTTGATAGGTCAAAATCCCTTTTCATCCCTCGAGAGACCATTCTGTCACATATTTTTGTGTAGCCCAAAACTCCTATTTTTAGTGACCTATTCCAAAGTTAGTCTACATCAACATTGTAGCTAACATATTTAAGTGCATACTGTCCAAAAATCAGACCTTAAAGTCTCGGGATGATACCCCAAAACCCTTTCAAGCCCTCTGTCCAAAACCGGCTCTGCTGAGTTTTGGCGGCTAACAGAACCTATTTTCTAAAATGACCAAAAAATCTAAATTATTCCAAAAAACTACCCTTAGCTCTAAACATGAAACTTGTAGGGGACCTGCTGAACTAGAATATACTAAAAAATGGGCTCATTTAGACTTAATCTGAAACCCCAAAATTGAGACCAACAGAAGCATATTTTTGGTAAAAGTGTTGAACCATTTTTGCTTAAGATGTTTTGTTCACCCTTTTGTCTTAGGTTTTGGCCTTAGTGTTGAACATGAGAGTTGTAGAAAATATTTTTATATAAATGTTGTTTAAAAATCATAACTTGATTCCAAGTCTAGATATCCCAAAATCTTGTCGGTCCTTTTAATTTAATACTTGATTTTTTGCTTTAAAAGTTGCTAAGTGTATATGTGAGTACCTTGTTGTGAGACCCGAGTTTTATATGATTATTGGTTTCAATTAGTTGATTAGTGTTTTTAAGTGAATGTATAATGATTTAGAACTCATGTTATCATGCTGAATCATATCTTAAAAATTGTTACTTGTACTTCACATACTTGTACTTTATACTGTGCGAATTGTACCATAAACCTTACCATGCTAGTTGATGCAATGCTATAAATTATTACATTTGGGATCGATGGTACACATTATAAGCATTGTCACTTACATCCTGGCATATAGGAGTCCATATGTGTAAATCGTTGTTGGGATGGGCTGTATTGTGATTGTCTTTCTTGATTCTAAGTCTAGGGCATTTCTGGTTGCCATTTTCGAAAATATTTTGGTTTATACACCATGGGTGCGTCTCCAGTGTTTGAAATAATTTTGGATTATACACCCTGGGTGCGTCCCCGGTGTTTGAAATGGTTTATGGAGATTATTAGGCACCATGGGTTCGTCACTAGCACTTTGGTTTGGATGTCTCTTTGATTTCGTCGCTCCTTGAGTTGTGATACGGGTAAATTGGGTAATTTCGAAGAGAGCGTAATTTGGCGGACCTAATCTCACTGTGGAGGTAATTTCGAAGAAGAGCCCAATTATGGCGGACCTAAACCCCATTGCCACGATGTTTTGAAGGGTAATTTTAGAAAGAGCCTAATTCGACGAATCTAATCCCACTACGGTGGTAACTTCGAAGAAGAGCCCAATTATGGTGGTCCTAAATTCCTTATCTTGGTACTTTGTACAATGTGAAATGTCTCTTGAATTTTCCTAGTTATCTCTTAGACTTTGGGTTGACATAGGCAAAGGCATCACAAGTCGTAAGGTGGGACAAACCGCTTGTTAGATGTCTGATATGATTGATTGATTGATTATTGAATTTGTTGGCCTGAAGTATGGCGCGGACCCCACACCGTTGCCGTTAAGTAAAACAGCTAATGCATGAAGCCATGGTGCGCGTTTACTATTCACAATGAGGTGCGATGATGGCTTTGGTGATCAAATACCCGTAAAAGTCTACTCTGGTAATTCTCGGTGTGAAATTCCTGTTATAATCTGGGTGCATGTTGGGTTGGGCATCTGCATTACATACATAGCATCTCATATACACATGTTTATTGACTTATCTGCTATTCTGTCATAAAATTATATGTCTCCTTGACTATAAACTGTATTGGTGTTATATGGTATGTGTTGCGATAAATTTTATGCCGTGAGATTAGTTAGAAGGTTAAAGCATCTTGCTTCTGGACCTTGACTCATGGCATTCGTGCCACATGTGAGGAGGAGTTCTTAGAGGAAGTCATCCTAGAGGAAGAAGAAGAATTTAAAGAACAGGGTGAGTTTCAAGAGCACATGGATTCCGCTGATGCATTCTAAAGAGTCAAGACCTCTACTTTTGTTCTTATATTCAGTTTTTCCTGTGCTTAGCGTAATTTTTGAAATTTCTTGGTGAAATTGTAATAGTTAAATACTTTGAATGGTTTAGAACTCCTTTATGATGTAATAACTAATGTATATAAATATGAATAAATGGTTAGAATATTTATTTATTTATATTTATGTATGTCCCGATGTGTCCAAAGGACGAGGCGTCACAATTATGGGGAATAGATAATAGCATCATCTATTGTTCTAACTCGTTGTAGTAGTACACTTTGTGTGTATTGAATAGGACCATGTTAGGGTAATTAATTTTATACTGACTATATAAATTAATTCAGACCTCATAGTTATTATGAGTGCTTATACTCTTAATCTCAAAAATAATTATTATTTGCGTATATTTAATATTCATTATTTTGATTCATTAGGGGGTGCAATCTTGTATGGGTCAATAATTCTAGTGAGTTGAATAACGGTATTAAGTATATGGTGGATATTAATTATTGACAGAATTCACGTCCCGAAAGATTGGGATTGATGATACACCCTTAAGTAAGCTTATAAGTTTTAACTGAGCCAAACCCTACAGTTGGATTTTATAATCTGACAGTCAAATAAGTTAAGCGGAAGGACTTAAAGAATTTTTTAAAAACCAATTAAATATAATTATTAGTAATTTTATTTAATTGGTGGGTATCTGTAATCTTAACGTGGGGAGAGTAATAAATATTTAATAACAGGAGCTCAAATACTTGATTTTGAAAATAAGGTTGGGAGTGCAATTATAACTTTTTATTAGAATGAATTATAATTTATATTTTTATAAAATTGCTTCTGGGTTGAGGCAAGATTTCATAATTACATTAGAAGTTCATGTCTTATTTACTCCATAGGTTCTTGTTATTGTCTATTTATATGTCGTAATAACCCTGGCCGCCAAATGATATATTTATGTAATCTTTTAGGATTTTCTCGTAACGTGAGAACAAGAACTAGAAGAGATAGCCAGACAGGGTTTAGAGCACGAAGAATCTAAGCCCACACTTAGTTCGTGTCTTTGGCATTTGGGAATACAACAGAAGATCTGAACAGAGAAAAGATTGCCAGTTGATTGTCGTGTTGATCTTTGGATTCAAGTTCAAGAACAGAAGCATGATCAAATCAGTGGGATTGGTCAAGTGTAATCCCTATTCCTCCTTGTGGGTGTGTCGAGCTTCTGTTTCAGGGTTCAGGGTTCAGGGTTCAAGATTGTTCATCTCGTGCGAATTTCATCCAAATGATTTCCTCATCCATCTGAACGAAACGGTGCAGTACAATTTTTGTTGTTGTATGATCTTTGCCCCTGCCACGTTTGATTCGATTCACGTTTGATTCGATTCATATGCACCATCTTAGTTTCTTGGGATTCAGTTCCCTAAACGAAGGTGGATGGAGTCTATGGAGGACTACGATTTCGATTTACAGTATCACTCAGGAAAGGCCAATGTTGTGGCCAATGCTCTTAGCAAGAGATCTCATGATTTGTTAGCTTCTATTACCATAGGAGAGTAGGACATGCTTTAATAGATTGTTGAGTTTGATTTTTATCTCGGGGAGATAGAGGAGCGCAGAACCTTATTTTCAATGGTTTCACAACCTATGTTGGTTGCTTGTGTTCTGGAGGCTCAACAGACGGATCGGGAAGCACAGATGTTGCGAGATCGTGTTGCTAGTGAGGAAGACACCAAGGGATGGGTTGTAAACTCGGATCAGAGTTTGAGGTTTGCAGGAAAAGTAATTGAGCCAAAATCATGCCGTGACGATGTATTTCGCGATTTCCACCATTCTCGTCTTGTAGTGTACCCGAGAGGTACCAAGATGTATCATGATCTGCGCCGTCAGTTCTGGTGGAAGAAAATAAAGAGGGATGTGGTTCAGTTTGTTTCTTAAAGCCTTACTTGTCAGTAAATGAAGGCATAACATCAGAGGCCAGCAGGGTTGCTACAGCCGTTGCTAGTGTCAAAGTGGAAGTAGGAGAACGTCACGATGGATTTTGTATCTAAACTTTTGAGATCGACTAAGGGACATGACGCTAATTGGGTTGTGGTTGATAGACTGACAAAATCAGTACACTTTTATCCCATGCATGTAAAGGATTTCGTGGACAAGTTGAGTAAGTTGTATGTTCGTGAGATTGTTCGATTACATGGAGTGCCTGTATCTATTGTTTTCGACCGAGACCCGCATTTCACGTCATGCTTTTGGCAAAGTCTTCAATAAGCTTTGGAGATGAATCTTCTTTTCAACACTGCTTTTCATCGTCAGACGGATGGTCTGTCCTAATACACTATACAAATTTTGGAGGACATGCTGAGAGCTTGTGTACTCAATTTTTGAGATTCATAGGAGGACCATTTACAGTTGGTAGAGTTTACGTGTAATAATAGCTATCAGTCTAGCATTGGGATGGCGCTTTTCGAGGCCTTGTATGGCAAGTTATATATGTTGTCGATATGTTGGACAGATGTGGGAAAGGCAGCAATGTTGGTACCCGACTTGGTACGGGAGACAATAGAGAAGATTATCATGATTCGCCAACGCTTGGTGAAGACCCAAAGTCATCAGAAGAATTACGCTGATCAAAGGAAGAGGCCTTTGGAGTTTGGGGTGAGGGACCACGTGTTTTTAAAGGTTTCGCCACGCCGAGGTTTGATAAGATTTAGCCAAGCGGGAAGTTATCGCCGCGCTTTATTAGGCCATCTGAAATTCTTAAGAGGGTTAAAAAAGTGGCATATCGTCTGGCTTTGCCTACTCAATTGTCTTCTGTGCACAATGTGTTTCATGTTTTTATGCTTCGAAAATATGATCTTGACCCATCACACATTCTAGATTGGGCTGAGTTACGGGTGGAAGAGGATGTTTCTTTTGAGGAACGACCCATAAGGGTTTTAGATACGAAAGAACAAGTGTTGAGGAGAAGAACCATTACCTGCACCAGGGTTATGTTGCTTTATCACGGTGTCGAGAAAGCTATATGGGAGCTTGAGCCTGGAGTCCAAAGTCCGTGCTAGGTACCCAGAGTTGTTTTCTTCTTGACCATGTAGTGAATTTCATAAGCGAGATTCCTCAAGGGGGGAAGAGTTATGAGACCCAATTCCTTTTTATTTTGTAATATGTATTCTCGACGTGTTATATATCGCTTTAGTTGTTATAGAAAAGCATGTTTCTATATGATTTGTGCAAGTGTTCGCTTATATATGTGTTGGTTTCAATCCCGGTCCTATTGGAGCATTGTGGTAGAAAGTTAGAAACTTTCTAAGCAAGACCGCTTGAATGGTCTATCTTCATGGGTTATATAAGTGACATGCTAGAGGGCTAGGATTTTGATCCAAATCTTCTTCTACATGCTTCTTTGTTTCTCTCTTGATAGAGAGACAAACACTCTAGACATCTCTCTAGCTTTGGGCTTGCTGCGGGTGTGATTCATAGCGTTACGAGAGTGGAACGGTGTTCTCCTCGCCAGGGCTTCGCATTAATCAGAACAGAATCTTGTTTCGGTGACTTTGGTTTTTCGCTAGTGATTAAAACTTCGAGTTTTTAGCTCCATACGGTTGGATTCTAAGCTCTCTTGCATTAAAAGCATGTTATATATGATTATAAGTGATTATATGCATTTGTCGATCGCTTTAAAATGCCATGGATGTTGGATTTTATGTTTAAACCTTGTTTCGCTAGATGAAAATCATGTTATAGTTGGTGGACATATGTGTACGTAATTTTCAAAAGAATGAGTTTTGAAAATCAAAAGAAATTGTGAATATGTTCTGAAAATGTGGTTTTTGATGTTTGAAACTAACTCTTGGAATTGAGCCTTGGTTTAAACGACGTGGTTGAGATGGTGGATACATTTTAAAAATGCTTGTTGATTTCTATGAAATTATGGATAATGTTGCTGTGTGCTTTAGACGTTTTGTACATAGTTGTGTGCGTACAAACGTTTCGATAAGTCATGTTTTGTGCCTTTTTAATGATTCAATAAATGTACCATAACAATATATGTATATGTGGGCCTCAATTGCTTTTCGGTGAAAGTTTGAAAAGTTGCACAAGATAGGTGCTTTGCTCCTTTCCCGTAAATGAAGTGCTTGCCCCATTGGGAGGCATTTGTTGTTGTAGATGTATACAGCTTATTATTATCTAGCGGGTCATTGGATGCCCTGGAACTAGGTTAATAGGTAAGAGTCTATAATTTCTACCTTTATCCCCGGGGCGACAAGGTCGGTACATAAAAATCATTAATGGTTGTAGAAATTGGGTTAAAAAATAACGTGTTGTTTTATTTATTAAACTGTTGGATGTTATTGGATTATATGAAAACTTGTGGTGAGGAAAAAAAACCATTTTGAGACTTGTGTAGTCGAGTTTTTGTATATAATTCGTGATGGCATATTATATATTTAATTCATGATACTCTATTCCTATTGGGTTTCGGCTCACGCTGTTGGATTTAAAATCTTTTGTTGGATTTAAAACCTTTCTTGTAAAAATGATCATCTAGCTTGATCTTGAGGAGCCTCGGAGATGACGAAAGACAAAACTCTTAGTTTTATAGTTCGGTAGTTTATATCGGCTTTGTTATTGGATCATGAAATTATGTAATATATTTTGGATTTGAAAGCATTTGTTTTGTAAGCTTAAAGGCCATGATACCAATATATGTATGTTGTATGATGATGAAAGGAACCCTGGGTGGTTGTTTAAATTTTATAGTTGCATGAAATGATATTTGGGTGGGATCTTTTCGATGATTGTAATAAAGAGATTTTGGTTGGTTTTATTTTTAATATCAAACCTTGTGCCTTGAGGAAGTTTTGAATATTGTTTTAGCATGTTTTATATTGCTTGGTTATGCCTTGAAGTATTTTTAAAAAGGTTAGAAAATGGTTAAGTGTTAGGTTTCAAAATTGGGTTTTGAAAATTTGGTCTAGAGCCAGATTGCTCGATGGATCGCTCGACTGGTCTATCAAGCGGTTAAAATGAATTCTCAGTTGTTTTGCAGGCCAAGGAAAAACAGTTTACAAGCAAGGACCACTTGAGCGGTTTTATGACCTATCGAGCGGTCTGGGCAGAATTTTAAAAATTTTGATTGTTTTGTTTTAAACTTTGGCTCTTAGGGACCATGATCTTATTCTTTTGAGTTCTTCTTTTCTCTAAAATAAACCATCGGATGTGTGCTTTTCAAAGGTTTTGAATTCATCTTTGGCTTACGTTCTTGGACCCATTTTGGCTCGGGTGATTTTGGTGGATCTTGGAATCATAAAATGAATTTTTCTTCGGTGGTTCACGTGATTCTGGTTTTGGGGCGTGACAGATCCTGTATAAATCACTATTCTGTGCGAGTTGAGATATTATATTGATTATTATTTACTTTTGGACCTAAAATCTCACATCAAGTTTTAGCGCCGTTGTCGAAAGTGACCCTAGGTGTCGTTCAAGGGTATGAGGCACCCCATGATTATTTGAGGAGTGCTACAATGACCCGATCAACATCAGAGCTTGTTAGTTAGTCAGGCCTCAAGGCTTGATCACCAGGGAACCTCAGTTGAGCGAGTGCCTTGCTCAGGATGAGCTTGGTGCAAGGACATTACTGTGCCATTCGGTTTGCAACTTGGGACGTCAAGTCGTCAGGTCGCATCAAGGTTATAAGGGACTTCCATGTGGGGAGTTTGTTCTTACTTGACACAGCATGGGCCCTAACATAAAAATTTAAAAAACGGGTGATCGAAATACACTCGAATGGTCGAAGTAATGGCGGATTCGAACTTAGTGGAGTTCGGATGCCTCACGGGAATCTATCCTGCTGCGTTAAAAACAATCGCCCCGTGACAGTTGGTATCAAAAGCACGTTTGTTTATTTTATAAATTAGTTCTCATTTTTGTTTGATTATTGAACTTTTAAATTGGTACAATAACTCGGTTATGATGTCTAGGTGTATTCGAAACCTTAAGAACTCCTCAACCTTAATTTCAAATTTTATGTATTTTAATTTGCATATTTAAGATCTTCACAATCAACAACTTACTCATGAGCTAAATGAGACACTAACAAATAACAATAAACTAAGCATGACATTTAGACACCAATCAAGAAAAAAGTATGGCATCTATACATATACTGCAAACAAAAAAGAAGACTTGATGAATTCAATCAAAGCTTGAAGATAATATCCAAAGCAAAAGTTGATTTAAATGACCTTCTTTCTATGAAGAGATATACTTGTAGAAGATGTTGGAGGACTTGATCATTAAGTATTTTAGAAGATATGAACTGGTAGTAAAAAAAAAAGGGTAGGCGGATCTAGTTACTGAGTAGTTTAAAAAATATATTATGTTAGCAAAAAATAATAGATAATTTGAACTAATCTTAATGTTAGTAAATAATCTAATTGGTGATAACTGATAATCTTAACTAATTTTAAAAATGATAGACAATTAAATAGTTAACCGGATTGCAAATAATAGATGAACTGAAATAATCTTAAAATAATAGATAATCTAAATTAATCTTGACATTAATTTAAAAAAAATTAAATTTGAACCAATTGAATTGTGGCACACATTATTGAATTATTAAAAAAATTATAATTAAAAAAATAGGAAAGAATTTTGAGGCTTAAAAAATCTAAAATATTTTGTTTTACATAATAGTGTTGATAGATATTATAATGAAATTATAAAATTATCATTTTCATACAGAAAACAAAAGGATAAAAAGATAAATCACCAAATATCTTACTTTTCAACTAAAAAATTAAATTATTAAATGATTTTTTTTTAAAAATAAAGAACTAAAACTTTAAAAAATTGAATAACTTAGGATTACCAGGGCCTTAAAACATCTCCAACACTGATTTGATAAAATGGCTTATCTAAAGTTGATTTTTAGGCTTTTTTTTTTTTTTTTTGGACAATAATAGCAATCTTTTACGTGGCCTTCGAAAAATGAAGCCATGCTATGTGTTAAATACGAGAGTCCACCACGTGTGAATTCTAAATCTATACTATTATATAAACAGAGGACACTTATTTAGTGTGTAATGAAATTGTATGAATTTTGTGAATACCAATAATGTCCTTAGTTAGTGTTTTAATACCGAAACAATTTCATTTGATTTTATCTATTAATCTTTTGTTTTATTACCTAATTTAAAAATTAGAATTGCTCATAATTTTAAAACAAATTTATTTTATTATTTATTTATTTTATTTTAATCTTAAAATACATATTTGCACACGTATGCGTGTGTCCACCGCTAGTTATTAATAAATGAAAGTTTTGTTTGATTTTTTTGACAATTAAAAATTATATTTCATTACTTTTTTTTAGAGAAACTTGAGGATTAGTCTTTTTTTCAAACCTCATATGAGTTTTAATCTTACCTGAGTTTTTTTAGTAATTTTAGTCCCATCATAAATCATGATAGCTTTTCATGATTGATTTGCCCTTATTTAAGAGATTTCATGTCACGTTCCAAAATCTAGGGTCACGTAAAAAGTCCATCAAATACAAATTTTACAAAAATAGAATTTTTCCACAATCAAATACAGTTTTGACAATTAAAAGAAAACGGAAACCCAAGGTTTATCTCCCATAAGTAGAAGACATGCAGTTCCAACATGCGTACAATATTTCGCCTTATGGTATACAAAACAAGCCTTCAAGAATAGGCTTATAATAGGAAAACTAAATACAATTTTCCATCATCTATCACCATAGGCGCCACTAAATCTACTCCTCTAGAGCATCAACCTCATTCCCTGAAAAAAGTTTGACAAATCTAACAACGTGAGTCGAAACCCAATAAAAACAGACTCTAGAGCCGTAAAGTAGGTTATGCAATTATATAACATAATATTAACTCACATGAACCTCAACGATTTTCTATCTTAAAAATCACAAGTTTTCCCAGCAGGCCAACACAAGCCTCAAAATAATTTTTCTTTAGAAAACTCAAGTCAACCAACACTCACACACGCACGCACGCACACAGATCACATTCATGTGATCCTACCAACTCGTGGTCAAAATAAGGCATCGCTGCAGTACGGGCATATAGACCCCGTCATGTTACTGCCACCCGGCCACACGAGGCCCGTGAAGTACCTGGACGCCCTATACTTCTGACATGACCTGCTTCCTTTCCCGATTCACTAGCCGGCGGGCAGAGACACCCATTCTGCGCAGTATTTCGGTCTTTCACCGTGGAGCAACTCGTGCCCAAACTTGCTAGATCCGAAGATCTCTGCTCGGTCCTTTTTCATTATCACTTTTAAATCATTTTCGCGTGAGTCCAACACAAATGGTTCCTCTCACCAACCCCACACAACACTGCGAGTCCAACCCCGAAGGTTCCTCTCACCACAACATGTAATAAACCAAGAAAAATAAATCAAGAAAAACTCAAAACATGCTTTTTATCCAAACAAAACATGGTTTATACATAAAACATAGCATTTAAAGCATTTTTAACCAGTGAAAACGTATACAACTGCGCGTAACACCATTTAAAGACAACATAGTCTAAGATCCTATCTCGGTGAGTTAAAAACTCGACGCCTCGATCCACGTGCAAACATGAGCTTCGTCGAAACGAGATTCTGTCTGTATGAAAGCGGAGCCCACAGCGTGGATAAAAAGGATCCACTTACTGAACGTCGAAAACCAAGTCCCGGGCACACAAAAGTCTAGAGAGAATGAGGAGAAAATAAAACTTAGCCTTGAAAAAAAGTTTTTCAAAATATATAATCCAAGCTAGATATTTATAACCTCAGCCACGCCCAGGGGGTCAGTCGACTGGACCCTCATGGTTAGTCGACTGAAAACCTTCTGTGGGACATCAGTCGACTGGAAAAGCCCCTTCAGTCGACTGAAAACCTTCTACAAAACATCAAAGTGTTCCAGTGGCCAGGTCAGTCGACTGGACCTCACAGGTTAGTCGATTGGACTCCTTTAGCAACTAAAAAACACTTAAATGGAACTCAAGAAAGCAAAAAAGCACAAACGTACATGCTATTCTACGTCGTTAAAGCATAGATCATTTATCGGTGGTGTACATATGTTGAAACGAAATCACGTTGAGCACATATATATTTCATAAAAGGAAAAGACCGAGTCTTACATTTCACTTTCCCTTTTACCACATTTCTTGAATTTACAATTATGGAAGATAAGGCACTAGCATATGAACTTTGAATCTTGAATTAACCCAATATGGGAACTTTACCTTTATAGTAATTAATGATGGATATGAAACCTCACAAATCAAGATGAAAGACCAGCATGAGATTTTACTTTCTCTTTTATCACAATTACTGAATTTATAATTATAAAAAATAAGGCTTTGGACGACAACTTTGAATTTTGAACGTCCCCAATATGGAAACTTTATCCTTATAGTGATTAATGATTGATATGAAATCACACAAATTATGGTGAAAGACCAACAAATTCAAAGTGAAAGACCAGCATGAAACCCTAACAACACCAACTCTCTCTACGCCGCTGCCCCTTCTCTTCCTCCTCAATTCGACCACTGACCACTTCTTCTCCTTCGTCGTTCTCTGTCACTACCATCGCTCCTTCGCCAATACGAATGTTGCACAAATACAAACGTTAATACGAAAGAACAAATGTTGAGAAGGAGAACCATTGCCTATGTCAAGGTTTTGTGGCTTTATCACGGTGTCGAGCAAGTTACGTGGGAGCTTGAGTCTGAAATCCATGCTAGGTAACCAGAGTTGTTTTTTTCTTGACCATGCAGTGAATTTTAGGGGCGAGATTCCATAACGGAGAAAGAGTTGTGAGACCTAGTTCTTTTTTATTTTGTAATATGTATTCTTGACATGTTATATATTGCTTTAGTTGTTATAGAAAAGAATGTTTTTATATGATTTGTGCATGTGTTCGCTTAGATATGCATGTTGGTTTCAATCCCGATCCTGTTTGAGCGTTGTGACGAAAAGTTGAAAACTTTCTAGGCAAGACCACTCCATCGGTCCTTAGACCGGTTGAGCAGTCTGTCTACGTGGGTTATATAAGTGGCATGCTAGTAGCATGAGATATTGGTCCAAAATTTCTTCTACAAGCTTCTTTTTTTCTCTCTTTATAGAAAGACAAACACCCTAGACTTCTCTCTAGCTTTGGGATAGCTCCGGATGTGATTCTTGGCGTTACGAGGGTGAAACGATGTTCTCCTCGCCAAGGGCTTTGCGTTCATCTGAACGGAATTTTATTTCGGCGACTTTAGTTTTTCGCCAATGGTTACAGTTTTGAGTTTTTAACTCCATGCAGTAGGATTCTATACTCTCTTGCATTAAAAGCATATTATATGTGATTATACGCATTTTTTGATCACTTCGAAATGCTATGGATGTTGAATTTTGTGTTTAAACTTTGTTTGGTTGGATGAAAAGTATGTTTTGCTATCATAAGATTTATTACAAAGTCGGTGGACGTATGTGTACGTGATTTTCAAAATAATGAGTTTTGAAAATCAGAAGGAATTGTGAATATGTTCCAAAAATATGGTTTTTGATATTTAGAGCTAACCCTTAGGGTTGAGCCTTGGTTTAAACGATGTGGTTGAAATGGTGCATACATTTTAAAAATGTTAGTTGATTTCCATAGATATATGGATAATGTTGTTGTGTGCCTTAGACGTTTTATAAATAGTTGTGTGCGTACAAACGTTTTGATAAGTCATGTTGCGTGCCTTTTTAATAATTCAATGGATGTACCGTAATAATGTATGTATATGTGGGCCTCAATTACTCTTTAGTGAAAGTCTGAAAACTTGCGCAAGATAGGTGTTTTGCTCCTTCGGGTTAATCCCCGTAAATGAAGTATTTGTCCCATTGGGAGGGATTTGTTGTTGTAACAATGTATAGATATTGTCATTATCTAGTGGGTCATTGGATGCACTGGAACTAAGCTAATTGGTAAGAGTCTATAATGGTTACCTTAGTTTATGGGGCGACACGGTCGGTACATAAGAATCATTAATGGTTGTGGAAACTGGGTTGAAAAATAACGTGTTATTTTATTTATTAAACTGTTGGACGTTATTGGATTATATGAAAACTTGTGATTTTGAGGAAGAAATATCGTTTTGAGACTTGTGTAGTGAAGTTGCTTATATAATTCATAATAGCATGTTATGTATTTAATTCATGATACTCTATTCCTATTAGCCTTCGGCTCACGTTGTTGAATTTAAAACTTTTCAAGTGAAAATAATCATGTAACTTGATCTTGAGGAGCATCGAAGGTTACGGAAGACAAAACTCTTAGTTTTGTAGTTCGGTAGTTTATACCGATTTTGTTATTGGATCATGAAATTGTGTAATATGTTTTGAATTTGAAAGCATATGTTTTATAAGCTTTAAGGCCATGATACCAATATATATATATGTTGTATAATGATGAGAGGAACCCTTGGGTGATTGATTAAATTTCATAGTTGCATGAAATGATGTTTGGGTGGGATCATTTCAATGATTGTAATAAAGAAATTTTGATTGGTTTTATATTTAATATCAAATCTTGTGCCTCGATTAAGTTTTGAACCTTGTTTTAGCATGTTTTATATTGCTTGGTTATGCCTTGAAAGATTTTCAAAAAGGTTGAAAAATTGTTAAGTGTTAAGTTTTAAAATTGGGTTTTGAAAATTTGGTCCAGAGCTTGATCGCTCGATGGACTGCTCGAGCGGTCAAAAAGAACTCTCAGTTGTTTTGTAGGCTGAGGAAAAATAGTGTACAAGCAATGACCGCTCGAGCGGTCTTTTGACCGATCGAGCGATCTGGGCAAAATTTTGAAACTTTTGATTGTTTTGTTTTAAACTTTGGCTCTTAGGGACCTTGATCTTATTCTTTTAGGTTCTTCTTTTCTCTAAAATAAACCATCGGATGTATGCTTTTCAAAGGTTTTGAATTTGTATGTGACTTACGTTTCTAGACCTGTTCGGACTCAGGTGATTTTGGTTGATCTTGGACTCATAAAATAAGTTTTTCTTGGGTGATTCACGTGACCCTGATTTTGGGCCGTGACAAATCCAATATAAATTACTATTATATGCGAGTTGGGATTTTATACTAATTATTATTTATTTTTAGACCTAAAATCTTACATCAAATTTTGACGCGATTGTCGAGCATCAAAAGCACAGTTGTTTATTTTATAAATTTGTTCTCATTTTTGTTCGATTATTGAACTTCTAAATTGGTATAATAACTTGGTTATGAAGTCAGGTTGTATTCGAAACCCTAAGAACTTCTCAACTTTAATTTCAAATTTTCTGTATTTAATTTTGCTTATTTAAGATCTTCACAATCAACAACTTATTCATGAGCTAAATGAGACACCAACATATAACAATAAACTAAGCATGACGTTCAGACACTAATCAAGAAAAAGTATGACATCTATACATACATTGCAAACAAAAAAGAAGACGAATCCAATCAAAGCTTGAAGTTAATATCCAAAGCAAAAGTTGATTTAGATGACCTTCTTTCTATGAAGAGATATACTTGTAGAAGATGTTGGAGGATTTGATCATTAAGTACTTTAGAAGATATGAACTGAAATTCATTTGATCATTTGTCACCACCAACGTCTCAAGATCTCGCTGTCGCCATTCCGTCATCTTCTGTCGCCGCCACCAACTCAAAATTTCGTCGTTGCCACTCCTTTGCCACCTCTTTTCCCTCTAGATTTGGACTCCTCCGTCACCATCGCTTCTTCCTCCTCTGGATCTAAACTTTTCCGTTGCCACCGCTCCTCCCTCAAGATCTTTACTCCTCTATCACTGGCGTCGCAATAGCTATGAGAAATTTATCACTTTAATTGATAAATTTATCACTTCACTGTTACCAACGTCTGCATTGCAGTGAGAAATTTATTACTTTGATTTAACTGATAAATTTATCAGTTTAATTTTTTTGAAAAAATTCCTCCAGAAACATTTCCTAGTTTAATAGAACGAGAATTTTTTTCTAGAATTTTGAATTGATAAATTTATCAGTTTAATGGAATAAAAAATTTCTCTAGAATTTGAAATTAATAAATTTATCAGTTTAATGGAATGAAAAGATCAGCACCAGAAAAGGAGGCCGACGTCGGCATCGAAGAAGATGGAGTCGATAGCGACAACGGCGATAATGGCGACGAAGTTAAGGTTGTGGTGGTTGCGCGCCCGAAATTTTTTAGGAGATTTTGGACGATATTTTTTATTCTCATTTAAGGAGAGAATTGGTCAATAAAATTTTCTTAAAATTTAATGTAAGGATATTTTCGATAAATATTAATGTTGTGAGACTAAATTTATTAAAAAAATTAGACATGACTAATCCTAAAATATCAATTGATAATAAGACCTATTCCAAAAATTCTACTTTTTTAATATAATTGAATTTCTTATTTATCTATCCGAATAAAAATAAAGATTAAAATAGAGCGTATATGGGCTCATATGTTTTTTTAATACGATTATATGTTTAGTTAATTAAGTTCATCAAAAGTTAATATTTTAAACTATTTTCTTTCTTAATTTAATAGTTGACAGTAATTACAACATTATTTGATTATTTATCTCATATTAATTTAAAATAATATATTTAATTTTATGTTTCCAAAATTTGTAAACACAAATATTTTACTACAGGGATGATGGTGATGTTTGGAATTGTTGAAATTAGTAACTTATAAATTATAATTTGTTGTAGAAATTGTGAGTATTTAGTAAATATTGTAACTTATAGCTGAAATAAAAAAGAAATAGTTATAACGTGTAGCCAAAATTGTGAGTGCTTGGAATAGATTGTAGTTTTTAATTAAACTTAGACCTTGATCGACAACTTTGGGCTTTTTGGCATTTTTTAACTAAAAATGTTTAAAAACTAAGGTTATTCGTTCAGCTAAAAAGCAAAAAAATAAAATCAAAATATAAATTCCTAAAATATTTAATTTAAACTCTCACTATTTTTAAATTACAATAATATTCTTTATTCATAACTTATTTACTACAATTACCAACTATATACAATTGTTGATATCAAATATATAAAAACATAAAATTATCAACTTTGAACAAAAAATTAAAAAGTTAGTTTTTTATCTAAACAATCAACTACAAAAAAATTAACGTAAAGCCAAGTTATTAAATAACTTACTTTAAATTTAATTTAATTTTTTAACTAAAAATACAA
>JAULJZ010208181.1:0-18905 GCA_032270985.1 Heliamphora pulchella | reverse complement strand
TCTCTTATATGGTAATATAGATGTATTATTCATTTCAGTCAGTTGCAGTGTAGGAGAAATTAGAGTAATAATATAAAGATTATCCATCAATGTACCAGAACAGATAATTCGTTTATTATCCATAATAATCACAGAGTTATTAAAATAAACCAAATATCCATCTTTAGATAATCTAGAAACAGAAACTAAGTTCCTTCTAATGACAGGTATATAAAAACAATATCTCAATATTAAAACCTGATCTCTACCAAAATTGAGAGTGACATTTCTTACTGCAACTGCTGTTACCTTTGTATTATTGCCAATATGCAGGTAAATCTCTCAATCATTAAGTTATCGGGTTTCCTAGAACCCCTGCAATGAATTACATACATAATTAGTGGCTCCCGTATCTAGACACTAGGTACCGGTAGATAAAACTGCTAAATATGTTTCCACAACCAGTGAACAGAAATTACTCTGTTTGTTCTACCTTCTGAGAAATACTGGACATAGTTTTTTCCAGTGCCGGGTCTGATTGCAGTGAAAACATCTGTCTTTTGGCTTTTTCACACCAGTCCGTGGCCCACTAACTACCCTAGAAATCGTGTCTCCCTGTTTTTGAACATTTTTCTTCTTCATGCCTTTCGGCCCAGAGGAAGAACCTTTTTCAGAAACAAACACATTTACAGATATTGAAGGAATACCATTTGTAGTTAAAGCTATATCTAAATTACATTTCCAATCAACAAAATTTGGTCCCGTAAGTTTGTTCTCTTTGAGTATTAAAGCGAGTGGGTTGAAATTTATTTTAATCCTGAGAATCACATGATTAAAATACCATTAATTATGATGAGCAAAATTTTGAATTTATTTTAATTTGATTCCTTCTACCATTTTAAATTTAATTCGCCAGCAGCTTGGAAACCTAAGAATTGCATGCCTCGATGGGAGGATGTCTACTAATCTTCATAAGACCAGACATGTCAATTCATTTTAATTTTACTATCTAGGCAACTGACCATGCCAAGTAAAATTAAATAATTAACATAGTTTCGGTCCAGTATATAATAACAGTGACTCAGATGGAGAGAATACTATTATATACAGCTAACTGTTAACCATCACCTAATCCCAAATCAATTGCTTTGCAATGAACCCTTCAGATGGAGAAGTGATCCGCACTAACAATTATCCAAAATTATTTCTAAAGGAAGTTTGTACTGGCGATACCACAATTAATCTGTCCGATGGAAAGGAAGGCTTTACTGCCAACACGCAGAATTTAATTGCATTGCTTACAAATTGATGATGGAGACCGCGAGATTTATCTATGAATAAATTTCCTCTCTTACTTAAATTTTTAAAACATTTTTTATGGTTATAAAAATTCGTTTAATTAAAATAAATTTATTAATTTTGAAAGTTACACGATCTAAAAGAATCAAACATCTTTCCGTGTACACGATTTCAAAGATTCTGGTTTATCAAATCATGAAAGAATCAAACATCTTTCCGCGTATACGATTTTAAAGATTCTGGTTTATCAAACTATCTTTTCGTGTTTAAATGTGTAGCAAATAAAATTTAATAAATAGACAGTTTTTCCTTTAACTTTTCAGCTAAGGTAATGATTAAAGGCATTTATTTATTTTATTTTTCATTTCACATTTTTCAAAAAATAATAAATTATTTCGATTAAATATTTTTTTATTTTATTAATTCAAAATTTGAAATTAATTCCTACATTTTTCTAAGATATCTGATTTAAAAAAAAATCGTCTTTAAACGTGATATTTTGTAAAAAAAAAATATCTAAATTTTTTTTATTTAATTAAAATTTATTAATTAAAAAAACTAAAAGGAATTGGCCTGTACCCAACTAAGAACTAAACAGTAACATCCTTCCGTTAGAACAACTCTCTTCTTTTCTATTGATTCATAATAGCTCAAAACTCAACATTTTCTCGACTAGATTTTCTCCCATAATCACAATCATTCAAGCCCGATTTTACCCGTCGGTCAGAAAGATCATTCTTAGAATTCACCATGCGAGGCAGTATTTCTTTCATTCATCATTTCCAATTACCACTTGAAGAATCAAGGACTGTTTTACACGCCGGTTTTGATATTGTAATGGCAACCAATACACCAACTGATTCACCCACAGTAAAGAAACTCTGAATTTCTAGCATATCCCTATCCCCAAAAATGCCCACTAAACAAAATTTTAAGTTCTACCGACTTTCTATATAAGTATACAATTACTTCTCCGTCTATCCCATCTATAGATATATTACTTAGGCACAAAGTCTATTAACAAACAAAGCATCTATTTTCCATACTCTTCCAACACCAAGGTATGATTGTCATACTACATACTAAAATGATCAACTCTTAACTTCTGGCATGACCCCACACTCAATTTGAATAATTAAATTACTGCATACACTCTTGACAGTGCTATCATAACCGATAACATCCTGAAAGGATAATCACTTCTTTGGCAATCAACTCTCAACCTCTGAATTTAACTTTCTAACAATCATCTGTCACCGGGTCGCATTTCCACAACTCACCTCATGATGTCAACTACAATCTTACTCGTTCTAAGAATCTATACAACCCAACCTAGCCTTTTTTTTCCAAAGGTCACTCACATTCCTCCCTCTAAAATTCAATATTCTAACATCATATGAACATCTCAACCATAAGTTACTAGATCCCTTCAAATTTATTGTTTCTCCTTACCATATCAGCAATCTTCTCTTGTGTTAAAGAAACATAACCACTTCCATACTTATGACCAGACATAAACAACCTCTATATCTACCAAAGACATCCTCAGGACGTATTGTCCCTAATGATAGAATTAACCACACCAACAACACCCTTCGAGGGCATCTCAAGTTTGCCATACTTTTCACTAATCAGGATCACATCTACAATAGTTGTGGTATTACATAAAGAAGGTGAACATTCTCTACATTTTGGTTTCACCCCAGAGCATACCTATGTCCTAACTAACGACATCTTCTCAGCACCACCTTGGAACTATAAAAAAATACTAATCCAAACAACAAATCTTTACTCTAAATGAAATTTCTAAAAGACCCATAGTTATCATCAACCGAAATTGTACTCAAAACCACACTCATCCCAAGGCATCCATAACAAGATCCACTAAGACTTTAAATCGAAAGGCTTTACCTCTATCATTTAAGTCCATCAAAGAAACTACCTTCCAAGAGATTCTAGTAATGAGAGCCAGATGATCATCATCAAGCTCTTCATTTTCTTCATCACTACAGCTTTCTTTTGAAGCTTTTAGAGCAATAGATTTCATTCACTTTGTTTTGCTCGTTGACTCTATCTTTGATCTTGAGTTCATAGGTCAAGAGAAATCCAATGAGTTCATCCAACGTCATTATTCTTAGATTTCTTGCTTCCGAAATAGTCGTCGCCTTAGCTTCCCAAACAGGTGGTAAGGTCTTGAGTTCTTTCCTTAACAATTCATAAGATTGAAAAGTTTTTCCAAGAGTATTGAGAGAATTGATGGTATGAGTAAAACGAGTATACATGCTAGAAATGGATTCATCATCACTCATTTTAAATCATTCATATTCACTTATTAACCTATCAATTCTCGAATCTTTAACATCTTGTGTTCCTTCATATGTAATTTCTAATTTCTTCCATATTTCTTTAGGATTATTACATGTCATGATACGATTGTATTCATTAGCATCAAAAGCACAATATAAAGCATTCATAGCAATAGAGTTTATTTGAAGTAATTTCATATCATTTTCATTCATCTCTTCATCTAGTTTTGCGACTTCTTTTCCTTCAACGGTTTTAGTGGGAATGAAATTACCTTGGACAATCACTTTCCAAGCTCTCCAATCCATTGTTTGGATGAAAATTCTCATTCTTTGTTTCCAAAAGGTGTAATTAACACCACAAAAGATAGGAGGTCTTGTTGAGGATTGACCCTCTCCAAAAGGGGATGCACCTATACTAGCCATAGATCTTTTCACAAAAACTTGTTAGGTAAAAATGTGACCTATGCTCTGATACCAATTGTGAGTGTACTGTGATCCCAAGAGGAGGGTGAATTGGATATTTAAAAATTTCTTTCAAGGTATTTTACATTAAAGCATGCAATATATAATTGTTGATCTAATATGGATAAACTAATATTCAATCAAATGTAAAGATAAAGAGTTTGAAGTTTAGAGGGATTGAAACCGAGATTTTTACAAGGTTTGGCGCACCGGCCTACGTTCTTGCCTCTAGCAAAACGCTTGAGAATTTTCACTAGTCCCACCTTATAGGTGGAGATACCTCTCTCCTTCACAAGGCGGATAAACCTTTTACACCAAGAGTGTACAATCTTTTAAGCCCAAGTGATATATATCCTCACTTGAAAGAAGGCTAAGACCAAGCCTCAATAATTTTTTGATGAATAATGTGTACAAGAGTAGGCTCCTTCAATGAGCTAGTAAGTACAACACTATAGCACACTAATTCACTGTCAATGAATATATCAAATGAAGCTCAATGAGATTTTCTAAGTGTTTCACACAAGTATGAGTAAGAATGTGAGATATGAATGCTCAAGAATGAGTAGAGTATGAGTATATTCTTTGAATAACTTCTTTGGTCTTTTTGTATTGATAATATTGTCTCTTTATAACCAAAATATCGAGATAGCCGTTGTGGCTGAAGTGTACACAGAAAAACTAGCCGTTATTTTGTCAAAACAGTCATTCTGCAAATTTTAGCCAACTGAGGGCAACATTCCAGTCGACTGAACCTGCAAAATAGCCATTCAGTCGACTCGGTAGAGGGGTCAGTCGACTGAAACATTTAAGGTTCTTCAACTTATTTTTCCAGAAACATTTTCAGTCGACTGGTATTGAAATTCAGTCGACTGAACCATTCAAGTGCTTCAAGTTGATTTTCCAGTACGTTTTTCGGTCGACTGATTTGTGATTCAGTCGACTGAACCTTTGAGGTTCAGTTTTCACACTTTGAGGATCAATTCATGATGGTTTTGAATGAAAACAAGATCCTTATGAATTTTGATATGTTTAAGACACAATGTAAACTTGTTCAAAATGTTTCTCAATCTAAAAACAAGTTTAGGCAATTCATAAAACATTTTGTCTTTTTTAGAAAAGAGATATGCATGAGTTATATCTTTTTACTTTCAGTCTCTTATGAGCTTCAATGGGTATATTAAAAGAGTAGTGAACTTACATTGATCCTATTTTGCAGTACAAATGATAACTTAATCTAAGTCTTCAATCCTTCGTCTTTTGCATTGTTCCAAGAACTTGTTATTGAAGATTTTGACTTGAATAAGCTTCATGGCTTTGACCTTGTGTATTTAATTATGCTTAGCATGTGTTTCCTGTAAATGATCTCAATTTACATAATTAGATACTTAGGTTTTGTTATCATCAAAATGGTCGTTGAAGTCTTGTTAGGCCAACAAACTCCTCTCGATAAGTATATCTCGAAGATCTCGAGAAATACTTCTCTAAGAAGACTCTCATGAAAGCAGCCCACGTCTTATCCACAGTGGCCTTGGCAAACTTTCACCACTCTCTAGCATCTTTTCGTAGTTGGAACGCTGCCAACTTTATGCGTAGAGCATCCTCCTCGATATCCAGAGTATCAAAGATCGTCGTGGTCACTTTCAACCACTCAGTAGCCACCTTTGGGTTCGGCTCTCCAGAAAAGCCCTTGGCTCAGGAACCCGAACACTAGCCCTGGTCGCTTCTGCCATAGCTCGCATAGTGGCAAGCATCTCTTGGATAACGTCAGCACCGCCCACTTGTTCCGGTGGGGCATGAACGTCTCCCTCCTCCGAAACCTGAACATAAGCACGACCTCGGCCACGGCCTCGGCCTCGGCCACGACCCCGTCCCGGCACTCCCCATGTAGACATAATTCTATATAAAGCAAAATAACAGGATAAGCTTTCATATAGCATGTTACTACGTAACATAAACACATAATCATGCTAGCACGTAGCCACGTAAGATTATGCAAACACATCTCACACACCGAGGAGAACTAACAAGACAGACGCGCCAATTTGGATAACGTATTCAGATTCCTTGCTAGAATACACATCAGCCAAACGCGATTCTAACTTGGCTTCCAAATATGTTTAACCAAACGCTCGAAGGCAAGGCTAGTCGATCCTGAGATTCAACCTCTATACATACGTATACACAATGATGATACTCAAAAAGCTATTAACATGTTATAAACCAACGTTTAAACACATACAAGAAAGCATATACAATCACCCTCACCAGGTGATAAATCCTCTCCCCATAGCTCTTAGGTGTTCGAACCCAGAGTCACGTGAAAATCTACCAAACCCAAGTTTTTATGAAAATACTGGTTTTCATATATTCAAAACCGCATGTTGAAAACAATAGAATACCCAACAAAAGATATCTCTCATAAACAAAGGTATACAGATCCAACATGCATACAGTATATCGCCTTATAGCGTACAAAACCTGTCTTCAGGAACAGGCATACCAAAAAGAAAAACTATAACAGTCTTCTGTCACCACGGGCACCATCAGAGCTACTCATGATCATCATCCACATCATCACCTGAAAAGGATTTTGTACAAAAAATTTCACCTGTGAGCCGAAGTCCAATAGAAACAGACGATAATGCTGTAAAGCAGGAAATATGCAATCATATAGAATGGGAGCGAACTCAACCACAGAACCCAAAAATATTTTTACATCATAAAACCCCACTTTTTCCACAAACCTCTAAAACAGTTTTTCCTTCACAACTAAGCATTTATACAATGCAAAACACATTTTACAATTGAAGGAAAACAGTAACTAAAACATCGTTCCCTCACGGAATGTACCATCGTGGAAAAAGAAGAAGAATATGATCCTATGTACCGACTCCATCAAACGACAGAGGTACCAATGATAGACCCCTGTCCAGTATCTAATCCCCATAGATCATGGGACCGGTTAGATACACACAAGTTCTGAACAGAGCACCACAACTTAAAGCGCAATTTACGGGCGACAACTCGAGGAAACTAAGCACCCAACCGCCTCAATTTATGGGGACTAACTCGAAGGACCTGAGTACCTACGCTCTGCACGTTTCTGAACTTACACCGAGGGCAACTCGTGCCAAATACACGTCATCCCGGTACATCTAGATAATCTTCTAAAAATAGTACCGTAGCTCAACTACGAAAATATTTTCTCAAAACAATACATTATACATGTATATAGATCCATGCATCAACATGGAGATCAACAAAATATTTTCAAAATATTTTTTGCCGTTTTCATCAAAACGTTTCAAAACCTGAGACTCAACCCTGAAGGCGAGCTCCAAACCTTTAAAACATAAAATGTTGAGATTTCTGTAAACAACATCCTTTAAAAACCATACTACCACATGTCATACAGTACTATAAGCTAAGAAAAGCGAACAACATGCTTTTTATCAGAAAAACAAGGCTTAAACAGAAAATATGACTTTTGATGCATTTTCTACCCGGTGAAAACACGTATAATTACATATAACACCCTCATAACAGAAGTAGGTCTAGAATCCTACCTTGTTGGGTCAAAATCCGACGCCTCAAAAATAAACCTCATCAGAACAAGAATCTGACCGGATAAGTGCGTAGCTAACAGCGTAGATAGCAAGGATCCACAAGTTGATCGTTAAAAACTAGGCTCGGGTAGGTCAAATATGTAGAGAGAAGGCAGAGGGAATGGAAGAAACAAACATTTTCCAAACGTTCCAAGGGCAGGAATACTTATAAGCTCGCCAAAAAGGCAGTTCAGTCGACTGAAGAGATTACTTCAGTCGGCTGAAGTTCCTCGAAAAGTGCACCACCGCCCAGTTCATTCGACCAAACCCCCTGGTTCAGTCGACCGAGCTCAAGAAAACTGGTTCAGTCGACAGAACATAGCAGCCCAGTCGACCGAACCTCAGGGTTTGAGCCTACTAGTTTTTGGTCTCGGTTTTGCATTCTAAGGCCAACCAAACAAGCCTAAACAAGGTTCGAGAATCCCGTAAATTGAGTGGTTGGTGGGTGCTCTGGACCCTTGGGCTTGACCCGTAAATTGAGCAGTTACATTGTCGTGACTCCGTATAGAACTTGTCATTACCAAGCCTGTGGGCCTATGATAATAGACGAGAGTCTATAGTTGTTGCCTTTGTCTTGAGTTGACAGAGTCGGTATATAGAATTACATTTTATTGTGTCTCCTCGGCTGCGTGTCCTGAGTCCAGAATGTTGTGCTTTACTACTTTCCCTTAACTCTGGCATGATATCTGTCAGGATTATATGCATAGTTTCAAGGATGGAAAAACTGTTAGTTTTATAGAGAAAAACCTTTGTGGCTTTTGTGGTCGAGTTAGATCCCACCATATGATTGCATTACCTGTATTACAATTTACAGTCTATTTTTATTGGGTTTCGACTAACGGTGTGGGATTTTTGCTGTAAAACCTTTTTCAGGTGCGCACGTGGAGTTGACCTAGTTGCAGAGGTGATGGAAGAATTGCTGTAGTTTTTCCTTTTTGAGACATGCACTTAAACATGTGACGCCTGTTTAGGCTGGTTTTGTATGCCTTTTGGCGATATGCTTATCCATGTCTGACAATGCATGTTTACTGTTTATGAGAGTTGAACTTGGGAAATCTTTTATCCAAATGTTATATTTTGGTTATCAATTGTGAAACCTATTTTCTTTAAATGGGTGTTTTGGTGGGCTTTTACGTGACCCGGATGTTTTGGGTGTGACAACTTGGTATCAGAGCTCTGGATTCGAATACCTATGAGCCATGGGAAAGAGGGTACATCACCTTGTGAGGATGTATGTGTGCTTGATTACATGTGTTACAGCGTTTTCCTAACATAGCATGATAGCTTGTGGTGCATACGTGGGTATAGAGGCTGGACCTTAGTATTGATTAGTCTTGCTTTCAGGCGTTTGGATTAACAAACTTGGGAGCCATCTTAGAGGCGCGTTTCGCGGACGTGATATCTAGCAAGGAATCTAAGTAGGTTATCCAGATGGATGAGTCCTTCTTGTTGGTTCTCCTCGATATGTGAGATGTGTTGACATGATATTACGTGGCTATGTGTTTGCATGCTTATCTATCTTTTACGTTAGCAATAACATGTTGTATGGATTCTTATCTTGTTATGTTTCTTTCGTATAGAGTTATGTCCACGCGGGGAGGACGAGGCCGAGGTCGAGGCCGCAGTCGTGGCTTTACTCGAAGGGACGTTCCAGTCCCAGATATTGGGGATGCTAATGCACCCCAAGTACCTGTTGCTGAGGGAGATCTGTAACGTGAGATGGTCGGCTCCATTCGGCAACTGGCTGAGGCTACTAGGGGAAGGGAGAGTGTATCCGAGCTGAGGGCGACGGTTGTGATGCGTAAATTTTTCCGTCTAGACCCTCCTACCTTTTCTGGGGATCCCAATCCCACGGTTGCCACTGAGTGGCTGGAGCTGGTTACCAGGATCCTTGATTCGCTTCAGATTGAGGAAGATGATCTGAGGGTTATATGTGTCGCCTTCCAGCTGAGAGAGAGTGCTCATATGTGGTGGAAGTTCGCCAAGACCACAGTGGCAGGCACCTGGGATGGATTCACGAAGGTATTTCTGGAGAAATACTTTCTAGCGAATCTGAGGGATCGCTACAGAGAGGACTTCCTATTTTTGACACAGGGAACGATGACAATGCTTGAGTACGAGGCTGAGTTTACTAGCCTATCCAGGTTTGCACAGGAGATTATACCTACTGATGAATTCTGTGCAAAATGGTTCAAGAGGGGTTTGAGGCCCGCTATTTGAGACAGAGTGGCCGCGTTCAGGATGTAGGTCTTTACAGAGCTGGTGGAGACTGCTATGAAAGTGGAGGATACTCTGAATGAGACGCGTAGAGACAGGGACAGTAGGAGTCAGCAAGGTGGGGGACGCACATAGGATCAGGGGCGCATGGAGAACAAGCGTCGACGGACGTCCGGACCGAGTTCGCATCTAGTGGGGTCGTATCCACCACAGTCTTCTGCATCCACACCTCCCGTAGTTTCAACAGGACGGTCGGATCAGAGGGTACTTTGTCATAGATGCCAGAGGCTAGGGCATCGTGCGGCAGAGTGCCGGAGAGTAGCGCCTATTCAGGCACAGTCACAGCCGCATGCTCATGGGAGGGGGTCAGTGATATGTTTTGAGTGCGGCCAGTCTGGGCACATCCGTAGGGATTTCCCCAGAGGAGGGAGTATGCGGAGTACAGGTGGAGCTTTTGTTGCTCCTTCCACCCAGGGACGCCAGCTAACTAGATTTGCAGAGGGGGTTGCATCACTGCAATCAGGTAGACCGTTGGTAGTTTAGAGCCATAGCGAACTGGACAGAGCTTATGTTCTTACAGATCCTAGTTCATCCAGAGCACCAGTCAGGCCCGATGCTGCTGCAACCACCTCCATGATTAGAGGTACCTTTCTAGTCTACAGATCGTGGGCCAGTGTTCTTATCGACACCAGAGCATCAAATTCATTTATATCATCTACTTTTGCATCTGCTTTGGGGTTAGAAATGGACAGGTTGGCTGGTACTATGTGCGTGGAGACCCCGGTTAGTGGGAGTGTGAAGTTGAGTCTTGTCTATAGATCCTGCGTGTTGGAGGTCGCCGGTCATTGTTTAGAGTTTGACTTTGTTATTCTAGACATGACCGCATTTGATGTCATCCTAGGGATGGATTGGCTGACCACCCATCGTGCCTTTATCGATTGCAATCGACAGAGGGTGATGATTTGTACACCAGAAGGAGATTGCTTCTGTTTTGTGGGTGACCGGGATGAGGGTTTGAGGTCTATGCCAGGCGTTGTGCGGAACCAGGGCAACCTGGGTTTCCTTTTTGCAGCCCTTATGTTAGATGAGGTAGTTGGGTTTCGAGGCGAGTTACCTCCGGTGGTTTGCGACTATCTAGATGTCTTCCCTGACGATCTGTTTGAGTTGCCACCGAGCCGGGAGGTAGAGTTCTCTATTGATTGAGTTCCCGGAGCTGCTCTCATATCTATACCATCTTATCGTTTTGCACTCGCTGAGTTGAGTGAACTTAAGGTACAGCTTCGGGAGTTGTATTTTTTTGGAGTGAGTCCTGTGAGTCAACATTCCAAGAGCTAAAGACGAGGTTTACTAGCCCGCCAGTGTTGATCATTCCAAAGCGACGCTTGGGATATACTGTGTATTGTGATGCATCACGCGACGGTTTGGGATGTGTTTTGATGCAGGGCGGTAAAGTTGTAGCCTATGCTTCCCGGCAGTTGAAGACGCATGAGAGGAACTACCCGACACACGATTTGGAGTTGGCAGCAGTGGTCTTTGCCTTGAAGACATGGCGTCACTATCTTTATGGTGAGCATTTTGAGGTTTTCTCCGATCACAAGAGCTTAAAATACTTATTTTCGCAAAAGGACCTGAACTTGCGCCAACGACGATGGATGGAGTTGTTGGAGGATTATGATTTTGACTTGCAGTACCATCCACATAAGGCCAATGTTGTAGTAGATGCGCTCAGTAGGAAATCTCACAGGTCGTTAGCTTCTGTGGCTATACGTGAGTGGAACATGCTTGGAGCGGTTGGAGAGTTTGATTTGTTTCTCGAGGAGACAGTGACGGGTGCCACTTTGTTTTCAATAGTTTCACCACCAGCATTGATTGCACGTATGCTAGAGGTCCAGCGGACGGACCAGGAGGATTAGATGATACAAGATCGTGTTGCTAGTGGAAAGGATACAGCAGGATGGGTTGTGGGTTCAGATCAGAGTCTGAGGTTGGCTGGGAGGTTGTTTGTGCCCGAGTCATGCCGAGCCGATCTTCTACATGAGTGTCATTATTCACGACTTGCAGTGCATCCTGGAGGCATGAAGATGTACCATGACTTACGCCGTCAGTTCTATTGGACAGGAATGAAGCGAGATGTGATCCAGTTCGTTTCCCGATGCCTCACCTATCAATAGGTAGAGGCATAACACTAGAAACCGGCAGGATTGCTACAGTCGTTGCCAATATCAGAGTGGAAGTGGGAGCATATCACGATGGACTTTGTGTCAGGACTTCCTCGATCACCTACGAGATACGACGCCGTATGGATTGTGGTTGACAGGTTGACGAAGTCTGCACACTTTCTGTCACGCCCCAAAACCAAGGGTCACGTGAAAATCCACCAAACACCAATTTTTATGAAAATACAAGTTTTCATATATTCAAAACTGCCTGTTGAAAATAATAGAATACCCAACAAAAGATATCTCTCATAAACAGAGGCATACAGATCCAACATGCATACAGTATACGGCCTTATGGCGTACAAAACCTGCTTTCAGGAACATCAATACCAAAAGGAAAACTATAACAGTCTTCCGCCACCATGGGCACCATCAGAGCTACTCATGATCATCATCCACATCATCACCTGAAAATGATTTTGTGCAGAAAATCCCACCTGTGAGCTGAAACCCAATAGAAACGGACGATAAAGCTGTAAAGCAGGAAATATGCAATCATATAGAGTGGGAGCGAACTCAACCACAGAACCCAAAAAGGTTTTTACGTCATAAAACCCCACTTTTTCCACAAACCTCCAAAACAGTTTTTCCTTCACAACTAAGCATTTATACAATGCAAAACACATTTTACAGTTAAAGGAAAACAGTAACAAAAACATCGTTCCCTCACGGAATGTACCATCGTGGAAAAAGAAGAAGAATATGATCCTATGTACTGACTCCATCACACGACAGAGGTAACAACGATAGACCCCTGTCCACTATCTAATCCCCATATATCATGGGACCAGTTATATACACACAAGTTCTATACAGAGCACCACAGCGTAAAGCACAATTTACGGGCGACAACCCGAGGGATCTAAGCAACCAACAGCCTCAATTTATGGGGACTAACCCGAAGGACTAGAGTACCTACGCTGCGCACGTTTTCGGACTTACACCGAGGGCAACTCGTGCCAAATACACGTCATCCCGGTACATTTAGATAATCTTCTAAAAATAGTACCGTAGCTCAAGTACGAAAATATTTTCTCAAAATAATACATTATACATGTATATAGATCCATCCATTAACATGGAGATCAACAAAACATTTTCAAAATATTTTTTCTCGTTTTCATCAAAACGTTTCAAAACCTGAGACTCGACCCCGAAGGTGAGCTCCAAACCTCCAAAACATAAAATGTTGAGATTTCTGTCAAAAATCATCATTTTCCACCATTTTCAAGAAAACCCTTTGAAAATCGTACTATCACATGTCATACAGTACTATAAGCTAAGAAAAGCGAACAACATGCTTTCTATAAGAAAAACAAGGCTTAAAGAGAAAATATGACATTTGACGCATTTTTTACTCGGTAAAAACACGTATAATTACATATAACGCCCTCATAACAGCAGTAGGTCTAGAATCCTACCTCGTTGGGTTAAAACCCGACGCCTCAAAAATTAAACCTCGTCGGAATGTGAATCTGACCGGATGAGTGCGAAGCTAACAGCGTAGTTAGCTAGGATCCACAAGCTGATCGTCAAGAACTAGGCTCGGGCAGGTCAAATATATAGAGAGAATGCAGAGAGAATGGAAGAAACAAACATTTTCCAAACGTTCCAGGGGCTGGAATACATATAAGCTCACCAAAAAGGCAGTTCAGTCCACTGAAGAGGTCACTTCAGTCGACTGAAGCTCCTCGAAAAATGCACCACCACCCAGTTCAGTCGACCGAACCCCCTGGTTCAGTTGATCGAACTCAAGAAAACTAGTTCAGTCGACCGAACATAGCAGCCCAGTCGACCAAACCCCAGGGTTTGAGCGTACTGGTTTTTGGTCTCGATTTTACATTCTAAAGCCAACCAAAGAAGCCTAAACAAGGTCCGAGAACGCATAAAACACATCTACATGCTGTTCTACAACTCCAAAACATAAACCATGCATCGATGATATACATAACTTGAAGGAAACAAGTCAATATTTATATATATCAAAAATAAAGCAGTGCTGGGTCTCACAACTCTCCCCCCATTAAGGATTTTTCCCCCAAAATTCACTACAAGGTCACGAGGTAAACATGTCTGGGTATCTAGCACGCATCCCAGACTCAAGTTCCCAAGTCGCTTCCTCAACCCCATGATGAAGCCACTGAACCTTGACATACGCAATTGTTCTCCCCCGCAACACTTGTTCCTTTATATCTAGGATCTACACAGGACGCTCCTCATATGTCACATTCTCATCAACTCGCAACTAAGTCAATTGTAATACATGAGACGATTCTGGCTCATACCTCTGAAGCATAGAAACGTGAAAGACGTTGTGCACAGATACTAACTGAGGTGGCTCATACCTCTCCAGGATCTCGAAGGGTCCAATAAAACGTGGTGATAGCTTCCCACGACAGCCAAACCTCATCAACCCTCTGCGTGGTGAGACCTTCAAAAACACGTGATCCCCCACTGCAAACTCTAACGGTCTCCTCCTCTGATCCGCATAACTCTTCTGGCGGCTCTTAACTGTCAGCAGACGCTGACGAATCACGGTGATCTGCTCCGTCGTCTCTCGTACTAAGTCGGGTCCCAAAACAGAAGTCTCTCCCACCTCTGTCCAACAACAGGTGATCTACTCGGTCTACCATACAGAGCCTCATACGGTGCCATTCCAATACTGGACTGGTAACTATTGTTGTATGCAAACTCTACGAGTGATAGATGATCCTCCCAAGAACCCCGAAAGTCAAGCACGCAAGCTCTCAACATGTCCTCTAAAGTCTGGATGGTCCTCTCAGACTGACCGTTAGTCTAAGGATAAAAGGCAGCACTAAAAGTCAAGCTCGTCCCCAAAGCCACCTGAAGACTCTGCCAAAAATGCGATGTAAAGCGCAGGTCTCGATCAGAAATAATACTCACAGGTACTCCGTGCAGTTGGACTATCTCATGAACATACAACCTACCCAATCTGTCCACTGAATCTCTCACTCGAATGGGGAGGAAGTGAGCAGACTTCGTCAACCTATCCACTATAACCCAAACAGCATCGTGTCCCTTTGGCGAGCGTGGAAGTCTTGATACAAAATCCATAGTGACATTCTCCCACTTCCACTGAGATACAGGCAATGGCTGTAATAATCCTACAGGTCTCTGGTATCCCACCTTTACTTGCTGACAAGTAACGCATCGAGAAATGAATTGGATCACATCCCTCTTCATTCCCGTCCACCAAAACTGACGGCGCAAGTCATGATACATCTTCGTGCCTCCTGGATGCAATGCAAATCGTGAATGATGAAACTCATGTAGCACCTCAGCACGGCACGACTCTGGCACAAACAGACGCCCTGCCAACCTCAAACTCTGATCTGAACCCACCGTCCATCCTGTTATGTCCTTCCCACTAACAATGCGGTCTCGTATCATCTGAGCCTCCTGATCAGTCCCCTGAGCCTCTAGCACGCATGCAACCAATGCAAGCTGTGAAGCTATAGAATATAAAGTCGCACCTCCCCTGTCTCCCAGAGACACAGATCAAACTCCCCAATAGCTCCGAGCATGTCCCATTCTCGTAGAGCCATAGAAGCTAATGAGCCATGAGATCTCCTGCTGAGTGCTTCTGCTACGATATTGGCCTTCCCCGGATGGTACTATAAGTCAAAGTCATAGTCTCCCAACAACTCCATCTATCGTCGCTGGCGAAGATTCAGGTCTTTCTATGAAAATAAGTATGTTAAGCTCTTATGATTAGAGAAAACCTCGAAATGCTCACCATATAGATAATGCCGCCATGTCTTCAAAGAAAAGACCACGGCCGCCAACTCCAGATCATGAGTCGGGTAATTCCTCTCGTGTGTCTTCAGCTGTCGGGAGCCGTAGGCTAGAACCTTACCTCCCTGCATCAACACACTGCCTAAACCATCAAGTGACGCATCACAATACACTGTATATCCTAAACCTCGCTCTGGAATAATCAACATTGGCGCGCTGGTCAATCTCCTCTTCAGCTCCTGAAAAGCTGACTCATAGGAATCACTCCACACAAAATTGACTCCCTTCCGTGTCAAACGTGTCATCGGTGCTGCAAGCCTAGAGAAGTCCTTCACGAACTGCCGATAATAACCCGCTAGACCCAAAAAATTGTAAATCTCAAAAATGTTCTTCGATCGTTGCCAATCCGTCACTGCATCAGTCTTTGTCGAGTCCACTGATACCCCATCCTTCGACACCACGTGTCCAAGGAATCTCACCTCTATCATCCAGAACTCATATTTTTCGAACTTCACATACAAGCGATGTTCTCTCAGAAGCTTCAAGACGACGTGCAGATGCTCCTCATGCATCTCCCTCGTGGGCGCATAAACCAGAATACCGTCCGTGAACACGACCACAAAATTGTCCAAGTAAGAGTGGAAGATACGGTTCATCAGACCCATAAATGTAGCAGGGGCGTTCGTCAGACCAAACGACATAACCAGAAACTCGTAGTGACCATAGCGAGTCCGAAAGGCGGTCTTCGCTATGTCCTTGTCCCTAATCGGCAGCTGATGATACCCTAACCTCAAGTCAATCTTCGAAAAGCAGCGCGATCCCCTCAACTGATCAAACAGGTCATCAATCCCAGGCATAGGATATTTGTTCTTCACTGTCACCTGGTTCAACTTTCTGTAGTCTATACATAATCTCAACAACCCATTTCCAACCCGAATGTAGACACAAATGTAGAGGATATAAACGAATGTGATGCTCCCGTGTCTATAAGAACACTGGCCCATGATGTAAAGACTAGAAGAGTACCTCTTATCATGGCTGGAGTAACTACTGCATCAGACACAACTAGTGCTTTGGAAGCACTGTGATCAGCAAGAACATAAGCCCTGGCCTGTGGCAGTCTGATCTGCCCACCATAACCTTGAGTCGATGGCTGCCTCACTGACTGAGCTGAAGCACCTCCTTTCGCAAACCTAGACGTCTGGGCCCTAGGCTGCTGTGGAGTCTGGCGTCTCTGTACTGATGAAGCAGCTGGCACTCCTGTCGCACCCTGGATATTCCCCTCTCTAGGACAGTATCTACGTAAGTGCCTGGACTGACCACACCCAAAACAAATAGGTGGGTCTCTCGCTTGTGACTGGACGGGTGCTGAACTCTAAGCCTGGCCCTTCTGCGGGCACTCAATTGAACGATGTCTCGACTGTCTACAGCGATAACAGATCAATCCTCTGCTCTGGCCTTCCTGTCGAGGCCACTAAAAGTGTAGGTGCAGACGATTGCGGCTGATATGATCCAATAAAACGAGAACTAGGTCTAGACAACCTCTGGCGCTTGTTCCTGCACCCCTAAGATTGTGTATCTCCACTGCCCTGCTGGTTCTTACCCTCCCTGATCCTGCGACTATCTACCAACGAGTTCTCTACCCGGTAGCAGTTTCCACCAGCTTGATATACACCTCCACATCCAGAACTGTAACCCTATCCTTGATAGCAGGTCGAAGTCCCCTCTCAAATCTCCGAGTACGCAACTCCTCTGTCGATACCATTTCTGGTGCAAATCGCGACAGATTCGCGAACTTGGCCTCATACTGGACCACAGACAGATTCCCCTGAACAAGGGAGAGGAACTCTGCGAGTGTAATGTGATCCCAAGAGAGGGGATGAATTGGATATTTAAAAATTTCTTTCAAGGTATTCTACTTTAAAGCGTGCAATATATAATTTTTGATCTAATGTGGATAAACTAATATTCAATCAAATGTAAAGATAAACAGTTTGAAGGTTAGAGAGATTGAAACCAAGATTTTTACAAGGTTCGGCGCATCGACCTACGTTCTTGCCTCTAGCAATACGATTGAGGATTTTCACTAGTCCCTCCTTATAGGTGGAGATACCTCTCTCCTTCACAAAGTGGAGAAGCCTTTTACACCAAGAGCGTACAAGCTCTTAAACCCAAGTGATATATATCCTCACTTGAAAGAAGGCTAAGACCAAGCCTCAATATTGTTTTGATGAAGAATGTGTACAAGAGTAGGCTCCTTCAATGAGCTAGTAAGTACAACACTATAGCACACTAATTCACTCTCAATGAATATATCAAATGAAGCTCAATGAGATTTTCTAAGTGTTTCACACAAGTATGAGTAAGAATGTGAGATATGAGTGCTCAAGAATGAGTAGAGTATGAGTATATTCTTTGAATAACTTCTTGTATCTTTTTGTATTGATAATATGGTCTCTTTATTACCAAAATCTCGAGCTAGCCATTGTGGCTGAAGTGTACACAGAAAAACTAGCCGTTATTTTGTCAGAACAGTCATTCAGCAAACTTCAGTCGACTGAGGGCAACATTTTAGTCGACTGAACCTATAAAATGGCCATTCAGTCGACTGGGGTAGAGGGGTCAGTCAATTGAACCATTTAAGGTTCTTCAACTTGGTTTTCCAGAAACATTTTCAGTCGACCAGTATTGAAATTCAGTCGATTGAACCATTCAAGTGCTTCAAGTTGATTTTCCAGTAGGTTTTTCAGTCGACTGAACCTTTGAGGTTTAGTTTTCACACTTTGAGGATCAATTCATGAAGGTTTTGAATGAAAACAAGATCCTTATGAATTTTGATATGTTTAAGACACAATGTAAATTTGTTTAAAATGTTTCTCAATCTAAAAACAAGTTTAGGCAATTCATAAAACATTTTGTCACTGTTAGAAAAGAGATATGCATGAGTTATATCTTTTTACTTTTAGTCTCCTATGAGCTTCAAAGGGTATATTAAAAGAGTAGTGAACTTACATTGATCCTATTTTGCAGTACAAATGAAAACTTAATCTAAGTCTTCAATC